>VUQR01006353.1:21641-48397 GCA_015108515.1 Hemichromis elongatus | reverse complement strand
GCCACAGCCCCAGCACTGTTGTGCAAAAATGCAATGATATTATACAAACTGAAGAAATGAGCTTTCTCCAAAGGGTGGATGGGCTCTGCCCCAGCATAGGGTGAGGAGCTCAGCCCTTTGGGAGATGCTCAGAGGTTTGTTTGTTTGTTTTGTTTTTTTTATATATTTGAACTTTTATCGAAATGATTGTTATAAATTGTAGAACAATCTATTAATTTTGAGCTGTTAATTTGTCATATTTTAATAATACTTAAACGTCATTTGTAAGTAACATGTTTTTATACATTTCACATCATGAGGGTTTTTTTTGTTTTTTTTTTACTCCTTTTGTTTTCCTGTTAGAATAGAGCACACGATGTCCACAATACACAATGTGAGTTTCTACAGCATTTAAAAGATGATTCATCACTAAACAAGTCAGAGTTGTGGTTAATGGCTTCAAATGCCTTCGTTTGGACACTTTTTTGGTATTATCCATTGAACAGTCCTCAAATTTAACTTGATATCTGAGTGTTTGTTTGTTTTAAACTAATCTGTTAGTCTCATTTGTTTTTTCCTCATTTAGTCAATTAAAAAAATGAGTCGCCAGGAACGTCCCGACTTCCAACAAGCTTGAAGTCTGGGCATCCTCTCCTGATTTCTGGTATTAACACAACGTTTTATCTCTGCTGCTCACTGGATTTTTCCCCCTTTCTTTTTATTACCCATAATATCCTCCTGTGTAAACGCTCGAAACGGTTGTGTGGGAAACTCGGCAGATGAGCCGTTTCTTAAAAACCGAGACCAGCCCTCTGACACCGACAACCACACAATCAAAGCCACTTAAATCGCCTTTCATCCTCATCATCGTGACGCTCAGTTTGAACTTCAGCACGTTCGTGTCTGCACGCACTGAGTTGCTACAATGCGATTTGCCGATTATATATATTTGTGTTAATAAGCGGCTGAACAGTATATGCAATCTGTCGTTTTCAGAGTGATACTGCGTGATTTCAGGACTGTCGTGTGAAAAGTTTCTTTAAATGATTTAAAAACACTTTCCCAAAAATCCAGGACAAAATCTTTGTCAGTTCAGCATCATTGTTTCCAGTTTGTCACACACTTTTGTTTTCAGCACACTGGAATTTCAGCATGTGTCCACTTACGGCAAACGCCACAAATATAAAGGAGGATGGGGGGGGGGACGTTTTAAAGTTAGAGGAGAACTCACCGCTTGCATCTTGAGCGTCACCATCTGTCTCCATCATCTTGTGCTCCTTGTCATTTATTTTATTCATGCACTTCTTCAGCGTTGACATACTGCTTTTCTGCAAGGTCAGGTACTCCTGCTTTAATCCAAGCCAGTCTTTCCTTGATGTGGGAAAAAGAAGGAATAAACACGACGGACAGAGTGGCTTCAGTTTGCTAGTTGTAAAACTTTTTACAGTTGTATTAGCTCGTTATAGAAGGATCGTACTTTGAAAGCACCCGGAGTGGGATCACTTCTTCCCCGATTTTCAGTTTCTCTTTGTGCTTCTTTTTTCTCTTCCTTTTTGCTTTAACCGTTGAGTCATCTCTGTTTTCTTTTCCATTCTCAGCAGCCTGCTGTGCGTCCCTGTGAGTGGGCGACTCTGTGAGGGGAACAACAGAGTTAACACAACAACCGACTTTGTGGTTTGCGTGTAAGACACTTTAGTTTGACCTTAAAAATGCAGAACAGTGAGCAAGTAAAATGACAAATAGCTGTCCCATTTAGGGTTTTTTGTATTTTTTTTTTTTTACACCGGTGGCTTAGAGACGACTTACTACTCTGCGCTCCGTCTTTCTCCTTCTCCCCACCTTCACTTTCGCTGGTTTTTCTAATCTTCGATGGTACGTCGCTCTCCGATCCCTCTGCCGTCTGTGACCGCCGTCTTTTCTTCTCTGACAGTTTGCCCGGTGTCTTCTGAGCACCGGTGGCCTCTGGCTCAAAATCTTTCTTTTGCTCAGCCGCCTCCGCTTCCATCGCCTGCTCTTTGACTTCCTCTGAGGGCGCCTGAGCCGTGGCACCTTCTTTCTTTTTCTTCTTCTTTCGCTTCTTCTTCTCTTCTTCTTCACCTGCAGCACATGGATGTAAAGAAGCCGGAATAAATACACGTTGCAGCACTAGCCTTTAACTCAATATTGCAATGGCGCCAAATAAAAATCACCTATACGTGACGGTGGATTGTCAGCCGAGAGAGAAATGGGCTTCCTGTGCAACGTCTTGGGGAAAATCCCCGGTTTCCTGGGAGCATCTTCAGGAGGATTGTTCAGCATCTGTTTGAAAGATCAAATTCTCCCATGATCTTTTTTGTTCCAGCCAAAAACAAAACCACGCTAACGTCAACGACATCATAGCTGTGGAAATATTCCCACCCAGTTCTCACCTCTATAGCTTTCTGTGCTTGCTCCTCTTTCTCAAACTCGACAAAAGCGAAACCCTTGGAGTCCCCGGAGGACTTGTATCTGGGGATGCTGACATAAACCACATTTCCACATTTTGTAAACACTCTTTCTATCCAGCTGTGTGTCACATCCTTTGGCAGAAGTTCCTTAGAAAAAGAGATGAAGCATCATTAGTTTGGAATTAAACAACAGACAAAATGTTCATTTTTTTTTTTTTTGTCTTCAACTTGATTAGCATGGCTTTGCATTATTTACAGTGAAGCCATTCTTATGTAGCTAATGCTGCTTTAATATTTGGTCCTGATTGAAACAAACAGTGGATGCACCAAACACCTTATCCTCTCTTTTGCTTGGCTGCTACTTGTATTTACAACCCCGATTTCCAAAAATGTCAGGATGCTGAGTCAAAGGAAGAGAACGCAACTCATTATGTGAATGCCTGTGATCTCCTCAGTATCCAGATGTTTACAGACTGTTAAAAGAAGCAGGGATGCTATCCTCTGGGAAACATGACCCTGTCCTGGCTTTAATGAGACCTGTTGCTGTCAATCTGGTTTTACTTACATTTTAAACAACGTCCCAATTTTTTTGGAATTAGGGTTGTAGAAAAATGTGAATAACAAGTAGGTGTTACTCAGCTGTGTGCCTAAGATGACCGCATTATAGACATTACACACGCTTGCTCATAGGGTGCTTGCTATGATTGTTGGGTTTTCTCTGTATGTACTATTATACAATATAAAGCGCCTTGAGGCGACTGTTGTGATCTGGCGCTATACAAATAAAAACTGAATTGAAATGGTGATAATTCAAACAATGGAAAGTATTAAAATTCACGTGAAAAGCAAAGATCTCAAACAGAGACGCCAGAGGACTTTTTCTTTTTTTTACCACGTAAACCGTGCGACTGTCCACGTCATTCGGTAGTTCCCCAACTGGCAACTGACGCCTTACTTTAGTTCCCTCGAGGTTGAGCTGAAACACACACACACACACACAGCTTTAAATGATTCTATATTCACTACAGCAACTTGTGAGCTCTTCAATTATGCAAATACTGTAAAATAGCAACTTATAAAGCATTAACAGAATGCAAGTACCTCAACTACAGATGAATTTTTTAGCGCCCTGGCAATGAGCTTCGTGTCAGTTGTCAACTGCTTCATTCGATTGAAGCTTGCCAACACAGATATGTCAACATCTATAAGAAATAATATGTGGTAACATGTTTAAGGCTGTTTCCAAGTCAAAAAGATTCAATGAAACGTATAAATTATTGACGACGTCTTACATCCACTGTCAGATTCCTCCATGAGCTTTTTCAGAAAGCGGTCCTTGCTCAGGTTGACGTCTCCAAACCAGAATTCCACTTGCTTCTTCACCTCACCGAGCAGCTGTTTGACACGGGACCTCTTCTTCTTTTCTGTCTCCTTCTTGCTGCTGGGCTCTGCTGCCGCGGCATCCGGAGCCCCCCTCTCTGAATTAATCATCTCGGGGGCAGGACTGCAACAAAGACACTTGGGTTGTTATAAGATTAGAGCCTGTACTAAAAAGCAAGTTCAACAGCAGTTCAAACAACAGCAGCAATGCTAAGAGACACCAAGACAAAGGCTATCAGCTGGGAGTCCATTCAGGTTTTCCTGATCTAACTTGTGCCTGTTCAGGCCCAATGCTTCTGTGAAAGGTTTAATCCAAAATCTACACAGGTCTGGAGACTCATATTTCTACCAAGAACAACAACAATAGGTTACAAAGATACATACCATTAATTTTAAGTATAGAGATACATAATCAACCTTATCTTACATTTAATAATAGGTGTGATGTGCGAGTGCAAACTAGTTTTAAAAAAGTTACAATAATGAAAACCACCCTTTAGGCACAAAACTGACATAAATTATGCTGCTAATTCCAAATCCTGCTTCGTAGTAATATATATATTAAATTCGTAGGGGCTGTTTGCGCGATAAACCCATTCTGACCCATTGTCAGACTGCACAATCTGTATCGAACACACCCCCTTTTATAATGCCATCATTTTTATTGAAAAAAATATTGGTTAAAATATATAAATAAATTGTTAGTTTTGCATTTAACCGCTCTTTACTAAGTGCACGGGGAATGCCCCGCTGCCAGGCTGGTGGTTAGCTAACACTGCCTTCCAAGTTAGTTATTGGAAATTCGCGGGCGGTGACTTTTTAAAAAAATCCTTCCGTCATGCCAAAATTTTTAAAGTCCGCCAGATTTTTACACAACGCTCATACCGAAAGAGTCACATAACTCACCCTGCTGCAGATGTGAAAAGAGTCCAGCCTAACACCGAGTTCACAAAAATAACAAACCAGCTGCTAGCGTGATGTCTTCATGCAAACGGCGTAGCTTCGCAAAGTAACGTCGCACGGTAAATTCGTCATAAGAGCGAGCAGCAACTTACACTACTTCCGGTGAATAATTCTACCGTAAAAAAAAAGAAAAAACAGCAAATACGAATGTTGTAATATGTATGTAATATATTTTATTCTGCAAACTATTGAATCTAAATGTAAGATAATATAAAATCACAGCAGACCCTACCTTATTATTCACTGAATTTGACAGTAAAATAATAGCAATAATAATGATAATCACTTTTATACACATGTTAAAATATCTTAACAAATAATTTGTAAAAAGCCTTTTAGAAGTAGAATAATGGATGCAGTGCTAGTTATGTTATGTCTTCTTCATTATTAACGTGTTTATTCTTTTATTTTCACTACCACTTCCAGGCTTTTCAAAATTTTCAATTTTCAAAAGTTTTTCCATTTTATTTTATTTTCAGTTCTGTTTATTTCTGTTATAGTCAGTAAGTTAAAAGTGAGTCGTCTGCCACCTAAAACAAGTTTTCACCGCAAAGTGACTACTATTTTTATACTCACTTTTTCCATTGCTCGGACCACAAGGCCGGTTAGCTCAGTTGGTTAGAGCGTGGTGCTAATAACGCCAAGGTCGCGGGTTCGATCCCCGTACGGGCCATGAAATTGTTTTTTTTTTCCTTCTTTTCTTTCTGTTAATGTTAACCAAAAAGAAAAAGAAAAAAACTTTTCAACGTTCTGTGAAGGTTCTCTGTCATCCATGGTCATCATACTTTAAGGAGCTTGGAAAGAAAAGCCTTTGGACTTCTTTAAATTGCTTGAATACGTTTCACCTCTGATCCGAGAAGCTTTTTGTTTTAAGGTCTAGACACTGTCTTTTGGTTACATCTGCAGAGTCCCTGATTTAAGCCCTATGGGAGTGACCCAGACCCCCTAATGAACCGTCTTGGCTGATTGTGACCTACACCCATTTTCACACCTTGGGTTGATTAGGGGGTCCATTTGACCTTAGAAGCTTCTCAGATGAGAGGTGAAATGTCTTCAAGCAAAGAAATCCAGACGCTTTTCTTTCCAAGCTCCTTAGACCGCTTTTTAACTGCTTAGTAAGGCAAATATCTAGTAAGCTAATCATCAGCAACTTGGTGTATTTAGGCATGTGCAGGATTTGAGTGACAATGACATGGCATGGTTGTTGGTGTCAATCGGGTTGTATATGACGAGCATCCCTGGGTATACAAAATGAAATGGGTATTGAAACTTAAAGCAGATAAGCTGCAGCAAGAACACACTGGGTGTCATTAATGTCTGAGGCCACAGTTCACACGGGTTCAGCCTGCTCTTGCAACTGATTTAATGGCATAGGAAATATTTTCTTGGCACACTTGAGGGTCATTGGTAATTATGACTCCAGTGTACTCGCATAGCTGGCTCATGTCAACTGGTTTCTTGAACATGACAATGAGTCTACTGTACTCAAATGACACCCACAGTCACCAGATCTCAATCCAACAGAGCACTTTTGGGATTTGGCACAAAGGGTACATCATGGATGTACAGCCAACACATCTGCAGCAACTGTGATGCTATCGTTTCAACATGGACCAAAAATTCTTGGGAAATGTAATGAAGTGTAAACTACCATTTGTTATGACCCTCCTTCTGGATGTCATGGTTCTCTACAGTGAAAACAGAAGTAAACTTATTCTCTGTAAATGATTGATGAAGCTGATTTGATTTCCCTTTATCCATTTTGAGACTTGTTTGCAGGGGTGGGAGACGTATATTGCTTTTTAAAAATTATTAATATCATTATTTTTGTCATTACTGTCTTTCACAAAACAATCACAATGCAAATTGACACTTTATTAAAAGCTTGTAACATGAGGCTTTTTTTCATCATAGGTCCAAAATGCTGTCAAACTTTTTGAGCTTCTTGCACATGTCCTCCTCGGTACAGCTCTCAATTCTGCTCTTGATGAGCTGTGAAAGTTGACTGTAGAAGGTCTTCGCCCACTGGGCTTCAAAGTGGTGGGTCGATATGTTGCACACTTTGTGAAGTACCATCAACAACTTCTCATTGCTGCTGACCTCACACCTTTTAAAAACCCATTTCTGCCACTCTTCCCACGAAGCATCGTCTGTGAAATTCACAGTGATGCTGGCCTTGGTCTGCGTGAACTCGGGCTCTCTGTCAGTCAGGTTATTCCATATCGCACTACAGGAAGAGGGAAAGGGCATAAGCACTATGAAAATACAAATTATTGAAGTATTGTTTTGAAATATTTGATTCAAAATTTAATACTCACACAACGTTTTTCAGAGGATCTGGGATCAAGTCCCTTAATGACAGCAGACCTCCGTAACTCAATCGGTTGCCCTCCATCCTTTTCCATCACATGGGGAACAATAAAGGTTTACATTATATTGAAAGGTATGCTTTTTTTTTAAAAAAAAACATAGTTTATTACAACATAGTTGTTATCCATGACTTTTTAAAAACTCTGAAATCAAGCCATGACAGTCATCCTCGACAATGGAAAGCTCCCATTTCCTCAAACATCAACATCATGTGCCAGGATGATAAAACAACTCAAAAAGTTTCTTACCACAATTCCTGGAGCTTTTTTTTAACCCGTATTGCACAAGCAAGGACCAGAAGCTCGTCATCACTAATGTTTGTCCACCCAAGTCTAAGAGGAACAGAAAGGGTGACATCCTCTGGATGACTCTTTGTCATACATTGTTCTCAAAAATGTGGTAAAACTAACACCTTACCCAAGGTTCACGATATTCTCTGATTCCTTCAACACATCAGCAATGACCTGTACTGCTTCCATATCAAGGTTATTTTCTCCAAGCCTTAAAAATGAGATGGAGAAGTAAATGCATTTTGTGCAAGCACTTTTTACATTTGGCACTCTATAAGCCCTTGGTAAGGTTTTATATCACCCACATGGAAGGGTCTGTCAAAACTCGGAAACGGAATTTTACCTGAAACTCACCAAAGACTCTCACATCTACCCAAAAGATGTTGAATATCTCTTAGTGTATCACAGCTTATTCCAGTCCCAGTAAGATCCAGCTCTGATATTTTACCCTCAGTGAGGTTTAGGAAATACTTGATAGCATTGTAGTCCATTTGAGATAGCGTTTCATCGCTAACATTAACTCTTAGCATCTTTGGTTGCACTTCAAGGGCTAACGAGGGGTCCTGCTGCTCAAACAAGCAGTGCAAATGGTTTAGGATGTGGGCTCCACTTTCACAGAGAACTTTCAGTTCTCTGATGATTTTCTGACGATATGCCTTCACTTTTTCTTTGTGGCAGAAAATCCCCAACTGCCTAGATAGAAAACTGGCATTGCGCTCAGAGAGGATTCCGGAGAGGAAGCGGCTAAAAAGGTCCAAGTGTCCACTGCTGGATACATCTCTGGGACATGATGTGCGCTCAAGTGCATCAGGCAAAGGGTGATCCGTCACTGCACAGTAAACTGCAGCAAAGAACTCTTGAATAGTAAGATGAGCAAATGAATAGACCTCTTCCGTGAACCCAGGCTCTTCTGCAATTGTCTTGTCGAGAAAAGCACTAACGAGGCTTGATCCTTCTAACGCTGCCAACTCTCCGTCACTGCTATAAAATAATGTTTGATGCTCCAGTAGGTTTTTGAAGGCAAGTCGACCCAGCTTTAAAACAGTATCAGACAGCTGCTGGATGGCCCCCGCTTGGTCTTGAAGACAAGTTTCAACTCTCGCTTGGGTGTGAGATCGAAGCAAAGCCACCAAGTACTGCACATAAATATCCGTCATGGTCTTTGGGCTGCCTCCACAAAGATCTTTGCTCTCTTTGAGGATGCAGCAGACAATATAGCAAAATGCAGGTATGTAGCACAGTGTCAGCATTAGTTCGTTTGCAGATACCACTGAGAACATGCGGTCAGCAAGGGTCCTGTCTTGGAAGTAACGAACAAAGAAATCCTGAACTTCTGCCAAGGAGAACCCTGCAATGAGCACAAAGCGGTCAATGCAGCCCACAGGGATGTAACTGACCGCTGCAGGCCGACTTGTGAGCAACACAGAAGCGTTTGGTAGTAGTTCACCCTGCATCAAGCTTCCAATAACCTCCATAACCTCTACATCTTCATCTGGCTCAGTTACATAAGAGTCCACGTCACAGCTCCTGTAGTGTCTGAACTCGTCAAAGCCATCCAGGATGATCAGCAGTTTTTTGTCATTTGCCAAGATGTTATCCAGTTCTTTAGCAAGGTGCCTGTTTTTGCGCAAGATCAACTTGCGTAAACTCGTGGGCTTGTCAATCAGATTCAAGTCTCTGAAGGTCATGTGTATGATGAAGTCAAAGGCAAAGTGGTCCTTGTTTCCCCCAAAATCGAACAACATCTTTTGCACCAGGATAGTTTTTCCGATTCCAGCCACCCCCGATACCAGAACCTTCCTGACCGGACGAACTGCCTTTGCAGATGAGAATAGTTCAGCTGGTGTGATTTTCTCATGCACTGCTGACTTCTGTTGCAGACACAGTCGCTTCTGTCCAAAGGTCAGCACCTCATGTCTTTTATTTTCTAATCCCTGGTGTCCGTCAACTAAGAGAAGATTGACATAGTGTTCGGAAAACAGAATTTTCTCTCCGTGCCGGGTGTTGTAGAAAAGCATGCTCTCACTCCTGCGCCTCAGGACGTCTTTGTGTTTTTGTTTCACATTGCTGTACTCTGTAGAAGAAAAGAAGCTCAGTATAATTTTCCAGTTCCACTCGTATGTACTTGTGACCTTAGAACATAGTCGTTTGAAAAGTGCCATATGACACTGTTGACAGAAGAAACGAATCATGTGGTATTTGGGGAGTGGTGTGGGATGCTTTTAAGTCTGAAAATTATCTCACACACAGTTGGAAAAAAATATAGATTTTTTTTTTAAGTCAAAGTAGTAACATTAGAGTGTAAAAATACTTTGTTAAAAGGGAAAGTGCTGTGCTAGTCACATAAAAGTACAAATGTATTGGCACCAAAGCATACTTAAAGCACTTAAAGTATGCAGTGTGCAGGACAATAAAATACCTCATATGAAGCAAATCATAATGATCGATTGATTCAAAAAGTAGAGTAGTTTTACAATAGAACCCAAACTTATTTTATTACTTCATATATTACTGGAGCGTTTAACCTAAAATATTATAACATCATTTATTGGCATCATTTATTTTTATATTTTATTATTTATTTTAGAATTTTTTATAAATGCAACGAAAGTTTTCGCTTCAAATTACAAGTATAATAGAGCTAATCATAGAAATATCTTTAAAGTACATCAAGATGATATTTTTCAATTCAATTTTATTTATACAGCATCAAATCACAACAACCATTGTGTTAAGGCACTTTATATCGTAAGGTAGAGACCCTAAAATAATGGGAGAGAAAACCCCAACAAGCACATGGTGACTGTGGGAAGGAAAAACTCCCTTTTAACAGGAAGACAGTTCTGGAAGAACCAGGCTCAGGGAGGGGCAATTATCTGCCACGACCTGTTGGGGGTGATGGGGTGAAGACAGGATATATTTCAGTGCGGTGCTTGACTAGACTGTGCTTACAGTCAAGCACACCCCTGCCAGTTAAAGTTAAATAAAAACCTTATCTTGAATCGATCAGTGACATTCCTGTGGCTGAAATTGAAATTGCTCACCTGTGAACTGAGGTGGATCCACGGTCACTTCTTTGGAGTACTGAAAATGACTTTTAACGCTAAGAAAAATCTTGGCTGCCTCCTCGCCTTTGCACTCCAGGATATCCAGCACCTTTCTCACTCTCATCCGGGGACCCAGCTGACACAACACTTCCTCGCGATCATCTCGGGTAAATACTTCCCGGCACACTAGGAATTCTACCAGAGAGTCGACCTGTCCTTCTAGCTCATCCACCAGGGAAACTCGGAGTACCCTCACTGTTGTCAAAGAGGAATAATGTAAATCCTTTTCCACCATAACTTAATGTAAAACAGCCGTGGGAACGACGACCCGGTTATAGTCCGATGATGGCAAGAATTTCCTCCTTTTGAAGCCAACAGGGATCTTGTCAACTGCTGTTCCTCTCCCAAAGTTGAGAAAAGGAGAGAGAGCCACGCTTATATCAGATTCAAAAAAGGGAAGTGTCCCTTGTCATGAAGACAGCACTACTACATGTTGAAATTCTTGCTCTTGCTATTTGAAATGCAGACATCAGTGCCAATTTGGAAATGCTGATCTCTGACTCCACAATATGGACTTTCACATGAAAAAAAAAATATAGAAGAAAGAAGAGCAATCACAACAACCAGATTATAAAAAGGAATGTATTTGGTTTTATTTTAACGATAAGGAGCAAGACATCAAGTCACCAGCAGGGGGTCCCCATCGCATGCACATCAACTACCATCAGCCGCAAGGAGAGACCCACCGCTGTAATATTTACAGAAACTTTGCTCAGGGACCCACATGGAAATAAATAGTTTAAATGACAGCACAAATATCTACATAACTTAAGAAATGACACGTGATACAATATTTTCCTCTTGTGATATCACATAACCACACATCAGCGTAGGGCCAAGTAGTCTTCAGCTAAGCTGGGTTGCACCTCATGACAGTGAAGCTCTGTAGAACCCAGGACACAGTGACCACATCCAAACCCCGCCTGCCACACGATACATTAGTAACGATCACTGCAAAGCTTCCCATCGTGTGTTCACACACATGTAAATATGACACTACGACACATGGATGAACTGGGCTTTATCAGATCTGCGTGTGAGTGTGTGTAACTTCACAGAGTGGTTAAAGGGACACGTTTGGCAAAGAAATATCACAAAACAAAATACTGAAACAATGCAACTTTACAAAGTACATTAAAAAAAAAAGAAGAAATTAACTCTACAAGCCATGTTTTTAACAAAGACTTGGATGAGCTCTGAGTGCAAAATCATTTTTTTTTTTTTTTCCCAAAACATTATTTGCTTCAGTCGTACACCTCCTGTAGTGCAACCCATGCAAAAAAATAAAAAATCGTCATTAAGTCTTACCCTCTAAAAACTGCAATCGGACTTTGTTGCTGCTTTGAAAGATCAGTCATTATGGTCAACATGTGCTAAATCTATTCATGCCCAAAATGCTGGCTTTAATGAATTTGATTACATGTAAATTTTCCATGTAATCTTGTGACATAAGAAATTTACATGTAATCTGGTCAAATTCAAGTAACTTGACATATGGTATACATTCAGTTTATAGCGACCACATTTTCCCTTACTGATTAATCATTTGAATAAATAAACCTTTGATTTTATGTATTTTTGTTGCTCAAAATTATTGTTTTATTTTTATGAATATTTTTTTCCAAGTGTGGCTGGTACCAAATGTGTCCCAGTTATTTAATACTAGGCTTTATTTATTAAGCAGCATCATGCTGGTTTTCAGTTTTCCGCCCCCTTTTTTAACCCATTGCTATGTTCATAAAAGCTTACTTAGTATCAAAATCCTAGAAATAAAGACAAACACAGCTATCCAGTGGTTATCATAAGCTTGGGGTTTACCCAGAATTCCTTGGTATGAAGTCAGTCAATCTATAAAGGTCAATTATTAACAATGCATTACTTTGTCAAATTGAATGCAGTCATATAAACTCGATTTGGCGTGAAGTGATTGTGTTTCAAAGGGACGTGATAGTGATCTTCCGTCTACTCAGGAACCTGAAACTGAAGATTATGTTGCTCAGATTTTGTTAAAGTGGACATAACCGTAATCACGGCTTTTAAGGCTTTAGTTCCCCTTTATGAAACCGCAGAGTTCCTGCTGCTCACACTGGAAATATATGTACTGTTCGGGACACAAAAGCTGTTCATACGAACTTCAGATTTAAATGAAAAATAGAGAAGTAAAACCAAAGCCTTAATTAGCAGACGTGGTTTCCTCTCGTAACAATAATTCTGAATTCAAACCCACATATGGCATCTTTGAGAAAAGTCTATTTTAGTCACTTTTTGGGTATGACAAACAAACATTCCTCCACACTCGGGAATCCAGGAGCGATCGTTGAAGACATTGGAGGGTGTTGGGGTAGGCATAGAGGTTCCTTGACTTCCGTGACACCTTCCCTTCCCTTCCCTGTCCAGGTTTTTCACCACCATTCTCACTTCTCCGTTTCAGGTGTTCCGGCAGGAGAAACAGCAGCGGTTCTTAAACTGGGGGAGCGGGCAGAGCTCCAGCTGCTGCACCTTCTCGCAGTACCTCGTACTGTCCCGGCACTCTCCTGCTGGAATATACAGAGGATACGATTTACTGTGCACAGTCGTGGTTGTGGGCCATAGTGCTTAGCTATGGATATATTGTTGGAAATTTTAGGTGCAGTGCTCTCATTCGTAAACATTTGGCGATCTTTTTCTCACTGTGGTCTGTGGCTTTTTCGAATTAACCGGCGCATTGTTTCTGGAAATACCTGACACAGCAGAGGCTTTTGTTGGGTTTTTTTTTTAAGGCAATTTTTCAGCGCTTTAAGCACCGCGGGCAAAGTTTCCTTCACCAGTTTTGTAATGGGGTGCCAACAGACAAGTTAGAGACGGATACTGCCAAGTCTCATCATATGAAACCACAGCTATGTTTATTATGCGCTGGGCCCAAGTGCAAACACCACTACACTGTCTTTTCATCTTTTGTTTAGCTTTTTTAGCTGAAATGAAGGTAGAGTATTAGCAACTGCATTTAACTAAAACCACTGCAACAATTCTGTGTTCCTAGAAAACAAAGTAAAATAAAAATAGAAAGGAGGCATTGGTGTGAATCTTTAATAAGGCAAAGATGTCAATGTGATCAAAAAAATGCAATAAGAGGATTTAGCGATTGCCTATGATATTCTGTTTTTACGAGCAGGGTCACGGAGTATTTCAGTTGCACTTCTCATTGTAAAATCTACTTTGAACTTCCTAACTTTCTGCCATCTAGTATTTCTCCACCTCATAAGATGAAAATCATAAAGCTGCAATTAAAAAAAAACATATAAACATTTTTAAGCAAGATAAACTAAACTAAAAGTAGCAAAACCACAATATGTTGCACATTTATTTATGACTCACACTGTCATTTTTTTCTCACCTCTGCCGCAGAATAAAATGTTGCACCGCTGCCAGCTTGCAGGCCGAGGCCTCCACATGCAGTGACGGTCTCGGAAGGCCTTGCCGGTGCGAAGGTGCACGCAGGTCACCTGGCGTGATTGGAAACCGTGCCGTCCGCACGTGGCGGTGCACTGTGTCCAAGGGCCCACGAGCCACTGAAGTGCGCAAGCCTCAGTGGAGCAATTCCTCAAAGAGCTTGGCCTAAAATATGAACATACCCGAAATAGTATTCTGCTGAATACCCTTTTTTTCCTTGTAATATAAGCCATAAATGTATATCGATAGCACATATCACTAACAGTATTAAACATTCTTAATGTTATTCCCATCTTTACCTGTGGAGCCCAGTGCACATCCTGTGGGGGACTCTGGTACCATTGGGGTCTTGGCAGTAGATATGGCGGTGCTGTGTGGCAAAATTGGGACCAACACACCTGCCGTGACACTGAAAGAGGAGAATTCATCAGTTTTCCAAGCAAGTTCAGCTATCATTACCAAAATATGTTATTGCTAGGGGAAGGTTTTAAGTCTAAACTGTGTTTTTATGATAAAACCTTATGAAACCAAGCTTGTGCTCAATAATATCTTGGCTCACCGGCCCCCAGGAGGTTGTGGCCCATCTTGCACAGGGAAGGAGGTTGCACGGCCTTGCATCGGAGGGTTTCCTCCCTGCTCCAAGGCAATTCTGACTCTCTACCTCTTCTGACCTGCCCTCGGGACCCTTCATGCAGCGCACGGTTCTAGTCTGGGCTCCACCTCCGCAAGTGGCCGAGCATGGGGACCAAGCATCCGCTCGCCACCTAATAAAACAAGAGGAAATGTCAAGTAGAGATTAGATTTCATGGTTTTTTTTTTCAGTTTGGCCAAAAAATATTTCTCAGACATTTAACATATGCAGATAGTAAATAGAGGATTTCAGTCAGTAGATTATATTCTTACCGTAAATACTCAGTGTTCAACATTACTAATAGCACACACATGTAGAGCAGCAGCATACCTGAAGAGGCAGGCTTGTCCTTGGCACAGCTCAGCTGACCGACTGCTATTCCTCCTCTCAGAACAAGCCGCTCCATTTGCTCCCACGCTGTTGCCTTGGACACAGATTCTTCCTTTGCCACCTGATAATAATAAAAAAAAAAGGTTTTTACTTTATTATATATAAAATAAAATGAGAATGGTGTGTTTACCATCCTCAAAAGTTGATGCACTAAGATTTAAAGAAACACATTACTACACACCTTCATGACAAAACAGCCTTCCCAAAATATTTGTAAGTTATTCCATGTATTTTGGATTGCATTCCCTTTTCTTCAAATACTCTGACCTTAAAATGCCCAAGAGTATAGTCATTACATTGCTTTTAAATGAATCTGAATTCGAATTTAACAAAATACAGTCAGGACATTTTTCAGCTCTTTAAAGACTCCTTATCCTTTCTATTTAGATTAACTGAACAGGGTATGTTAAGTTAATCTTCTTTGAAACATTGCCTGGAACCTCTAATTGTTGCCGTATGGAGAGGAAGCGTACTATAGGATCAGGAAACGCACAGTGGCGGTGCTTTGATGAGAATGTGGCTGATCATGCCGAAGAGATGAAGGACAGCATAGCTCAGAGGTGACCCGAGCTCTCTGCGATGCCCCGGACATTCCTCTGTCAGTGACTCAGCCACATGAGCCACTGGGGTAAGTAGGAGCTTACTGAATATCTGTGTCTGTGGTTACTCTCGTGTTTGTGTGTTTCTATGCTGGATGAACGCATGCTTTCCCAGAACCTCGAAGCCTAAACCACAAAGAAGAACATAAATTACTGTAAAACTGGACTGTACAAAGCAGTATTAGGACAAACTCAACTCGACATTGGGTCTACACAAACTTTATCAATTTTAAGTATTTCTAACAGACTTTTCTCAAAAGTCATGTTGATGTTTTTAGTATCTATATTTTGCAAAATATCTCTGAAATTTTATCACAGTTAGCAGCTAAAAGTCTTCCATCTCCACCTACATTATATAAAGATCTACCTCTTAGCAAGAAAACAAAAAGTGTAATTCTGCAAAATGTTTAACCTAAACCAACTTTCTTTACTTACAACTTCTTATTTTTAATTCTTGGACTGTAATAGAGTAACAGTGTATTTCACATTTCAAAACAAGCTTTATTTATCTTGTGCATTGCTACAGCTCCTTAGTTTGTTCTCTGTCTGAAACAAGCTGCTCAGGCCTGAAGACCTTTTAGCACTCACACTGCAAAAAATCTTACCAAGTATATTTATCTTATTTCTAGTGAAAATATCCCATCAAACGTAAAATAAGACACATTTAGCTACAAATGAGCATTTTAGTGAGATATATGAACTTGTTTTTAGACAGGGCATCTGGTTCTATTGGCAGACTTTTGCACTTATTTCAAGCAAAAAATATCATGTATTAAGTGAAAAAAATCTGCCACTGGAACAAGTGAAAATTCTCTAGTTTTAAGATGCACTGTCTAAAAACAAGTTCATATATCTCACTAAAATGCTAATTTGTAGCTAAATGTGTCTTATTTTACGTTTGATGGGATATTTGACTAGAAAAAAGACAAATATACTTTTTGCAGTGCACCTGACAACCAAATCAACAGCTAAAGGCTGACTGACACAGAGTGGTCAGTAGTAACTGCTGGTTGTATTCTGTGACCACTTGGAGAGTGTTTGCTGGAGGTTGCTGGAAATCCCTAGCAGGAAATTGGTCACAAAAAAGTATACAGAACTTCGTTTGCTTAGTTTGCTAGTAGGTTGCAACAGCCGCCCATATTTTGCATAGAAGATGCGGACCTGTTGGCAAGCAGCAAGCTACTCTCCAAGCAATAGTGAACGTGGGACATAGTCCGGAAATGAAAACCGTTCACCATAAAAGCAAAAGTCCAATTTTCTTAAATATGTTGGTTTTAATGGGAAGGCCCAATGTTCACTGTTCTCTAGTTCTGGTGTGCATCACACTTTTCACAGTTTCACTACTGCTTGGAGAGTGGTTTGCTGGTGTTTGCTAGAAAGTCAGCGTGTTTAGTGCAAACTATGGGCAATCGTGACAATCTGCGGTCAAAGCGATCCCAAAGATGTTTTTGGTCCAGCACCTGCTTTGAACAATTTCACACAACATCAGCTAGGAAACAGTAAAAACCAGTGATGGTTGTCAGATATCTGATGACCAGTCTCTAAACCTGTGTGACTGAGAACCTTAGCTGCCTTCTACTCCCTTTAAGGCCACTTTGAAAGCATCTCAAGGCAGAAGCTTAAACCACGGGATTGTGGAGCTTCTGTGTAAACCATTGAAGCTTACGGATGTATAAACCTTACCAGTAATTTGCACCGAAGATGAAAGAGATGTCCTTCCAAAACGGTTTCTGGCAGTACAGGTGTACAAACCCTCATCCCCTTTGCTTGGGTACTGGATCCTCAGTGATCCTCTAGGCAACAGGCCTACTCTGCCAACACAAACACAAGCTATTTATGAAGCTTCTTGGTCATCCAGGTCTTTTGATATGAAGATGCGTGTTGTATTGTATTGTAAGATAAAAAAAGCCACAGGCAGCTGTGTCATTTTCACAAAAAGTCCTTACCTGCTACTGTTGCGCAACTCTTTCCCATTCTTCGTCCACGTCACGGACGGGTCAGGATTTCCCACTGCTTCACACTTCAACACTAAACTAACAACTGGTTTCTGCAGGAAAACAGGTATTCCCACATAAACTATCATTTCAGATTGTGGCCCCTCTCCAATCTTTTTCGAACGTTGGATTATCAGCGGGTTTCTTGGTCTGGCTGTGTGGGCTTTAATGTTTGGTTTATAATGGAGTGGCTCTTGTGTGGAAGATTCAGCGCTTTCTGGAGGGTGAAGAGTCGACTCATTGGTTTCACCCTGTGCCACAGTGAGCTCACTAAGTAGCTGTGCGATAAGTTCTTCCTCCCTTAGTCCTCCGAGGTTTTCGTCAAAGTTTTTCATGATCTCCTCTAGCCTGCGGGTGTCGGCAACGAGGACCTCTGGGATGTAAATTTCTGACCCTTCATCCTCCAGGGTCGAACTGTTCTTTTCACTAGCAGGTGATTTGTCAGCAATGTATTTTTCATCTTGGATGGACTCCTTATGATTGAGTAAACGCTCAATAATTGCATCATAGCGGTTGAGGGAGATGTGAAGCTCCTGAAGTCTTTCTCGTGCTGAGATTGCATCCGCTCGCCCAACCTTTTGCCGTTTGAGCATTGACTCTGTTACAGACAGCTTTTGCTTGCTCCCAATGATCTGTAAGACTAAATGTTCTTGTGCCTCCCCTGCGACACATGTATATATCCCAGCATCAGACGCACGAACCTGATGGATCTTCACATATCCTAGTGACGTTATGGAGAGATGTGGTAGGTTGACCAGGGGCTTACCTTCCTTCAGCCAGTGGATTTGGCCCTTACGGAAGTGGCGGGTTGGGCAGCGAAGGACCACAGTTGTCCAAGGCAGGATATATGCATAACCACCAATGCCCAGGTGAACCTTTTTGCCTTTCCGCCACTGGATATAAACTTTCCTCTGAGCCAGTATGGTGGCATCAGGCTTGATAGAGTCTGTAATTAAGAAGACAGGTTAATGGCTTGATTGATGGCTCAAATATCTGTACTTTGTTTGGGATATACAAAACTTTGCAATTAAGGAACTTGGCTCCCTTTTCTAAGCAGTATAAATTACATAAACACAGGCAAATTAAAGGTATCTTACTTTCACAGGGCTTGAAGAAGCATGGGTGGATTCTGATGGGACGAGTCAGCAGGGAACAGTTCTTAGGGTCTGCTGTCAAATACCTTCCATTCACCTCTTTCTTCCTGCAAACAGCTTGGAGGGTCTGAATACCATTTCCACATGTCACTGAACACTGGAAAAACAAGAGAAATGTATTAACATAAGCAAAACCTGCAAAGTACCAGTTTTTAAATGTCAATTTGCACAACAGCAATATGGCAAAAATGGTCTCTGGCTGAAAGGTAGGCTACCTGGGACCAGTTAGTTGTGACCCACTCAGGTGGGCATTCCTGCTCACCACAGGGCTGCTGGCTTGGAGGACTCTTAGTAAGGCAAAAAGTGTCAGGTAGCTCCAGAATGCTGCCATCAGCCAACCGTTGCTTGCACAGTACCTGTCGCTTCTGAACACCACCACTGCAACTTTGGGAGCACTGGGTGCAAAAACACACAGAGATTAAATCCGTCACATTTGCTTGATTCTCAATTCTCAAACATTTGAAGTGGTGAACTTTACAGACGACATCCTTTACCTGTCCCCAGTCATGCGTGTCCCACATAGGAGGGCAGTCAAAGCGGTTGCAGGCTTGGAGAGGACTGGGCTTGGGGTTCTGACAGTCTTCGTCCCTCAAAACTAAAGTGCGATTACTGTCACGAGAGGGTCGGTGGGTACACACCACAGTGCGAATCATCAGACCTACCCCACATGTAGCCGAGCAAGAGCTCCACTCTCCAGTTTCCCACCTGTTAATAAACAATGTTTATTGTGCTCATTATGGCAAATCTACAGTACATTGCATAACTATACTTCGTATTACTGTAAATAGTACTATTGAATATTTTCTCTTGATCCAATGAGAGAACACCTTTGCACTCTTATGAATATGTAAGATCATGAAGGTGAGTCCAAGTGAAAAAGGCAAGACGCATAAAATCCCACACAGAGTTTCCCGATATTCAAGAAATCCCTAATGCATGACTTTTTCATTTGTATTTTTCCAATGAACTACTGGAATTAATATTCATGTTGTTGCCCAACACAATTTTAAGCTGGGATTAATCCAGCATCAAAGTTACTTTGGCAGGTTTATTCCAAATTGTGGCCTGTGTCCAAATGGTTGCCATGCCTTTAAGCTTTGGCTTGCAATGAGATGGCAGCAATTTCATTTTCTGCTTGACAGATTGGGTGATATTTCAAAACTACTCATATTTATTTAAGGCTCTGAGGAGAACTGGGAATGAAGCTTGTTCATGGACCGCTGCTATACTCAAAGCTAAATCCAATGGCTGTTTTCCTTTCAGGGGGAACACTATCCAAAGAGTGTAGCTTAATATGGGATGGTGAGGAGGCCTAAGGGAGGGAGGAAAGGGCCAAAGGAAACAAGCCCAATACTGCATTTGTTGTGCCTGAAAACAAGACTCAAAGCCTGGAAAAACAGGCAAGGGCAGGCTGCAAGCCTCTGGGTCTTCTGACAAGAGTGTGAGGGGTAGAACACTGACAATGTGCACGGTGTTAACCTGAAACGTGTGGCCAACCACAAAATCCACTCACCATTTAGCCACAGTCCGCTCACGTTAAACAACATGCAGTTTTGCTGTTTGACCTTTTAGGTGTTTAATCTGGATATGCATCAATCTGGTAGGTTCACAAAGAATTACCTATGATTTGCAGTTTGAAATGTGAAATTCTAACATTGTTCATAAACTGCTTGTATGTGGAATTGGACAAAAAAAAAAAAAGCTACATTTTGAACATTAACAGCACAGCTTAAAACGCCAACATCAGCAATAATTTAAACTTGAAATGTAGCAATCATTGAACGGTCCCCAGAGGATGATCACAGTTACATCAGTGATCCCTTTTTTTTTTTTCCTCTGGACCTACATTTTGACCCGGAGAGGGAAACGGGAAGACTGCCATTACATGTATTAACTTAAGCCATGCTTGACTGCATAACATCACTTACCCACCCACAGGCTTTTCAATAGCATCCCCTCAAGATAAACCCTACATTGTTAACCCCTCTGGTAATGTGGCAAATTTGTCAATATGACATGCAATCACTGAAAGCCATTCTTAGTTGTAAAAAAAAAAAGTCTGCCAAAAGAAATCACTTAGAATAACAGCTGAAGCCTCCTAGATATCCCTTTCCAAGGACAACTGAACCTCGCAGGTAAAGCTAATCACTGTCAGATTCCTCAAGGTTTAATTTGCTGCTTGCAGAGATACAACCATCCATCTCTGTCGTTCTGCTTTAGTATCTCTTGGACTCGAGCAGCCTTAACAGAGATTTAATTGCCCCAGTTGGGCTGAACCGAGCGGATTAGAAACTTTTGATTTTTTCTGTACCAACGAACCGTCAAACTTAACTTAACTGATTTTAACTGAATTTATCTAGGCTCAGAAAATGCGGCACATCAGTGTTCCACTTCTGTACTGAATAGTGCACATTTTTGGATGGATATACTCTTGGCAAACCAAGAGAAAGCACAGCCATATTTTTGTCCTGACTTTAATTAATATTTTTCTCTTAAATGTAGCCAAACTTCTTTTTTTTTTCATCAAAAAAAATGCATTTCCTCCCTATTTTTACTATGTCCATTAATCAAATCCTTTTTAATTTTCATGCACAAACCATTTGAAACATGTTTAAATAATAATGATGATGATAATGAGGTCTGAGCTAGGGGTTTTTTATTGTACCTGGGTGGGCAGGGCTGAGTTTTGCAGTCCTGGAGGAGTTGTGGGGGTCGCCGAGAGCTCACACACAGGCCTTGGTCTGCTGCTTCTCTGGTCTGCTTGTTCAGGCAGATAACCACAGCCTCCTGCACACCTGCGGTTAGAGAATACAGCAATGTCATGCTTGTTTCTTGCAGACCCTGCAATTTAAAATAAAGATTTTAGGGTCCAAAACACATTAAAGCAGTTTGGTTGCCTCAGCTTGTGGATGCACTCTTTAGAGTTTTCATGCAAAGTCATAGTAAAAGTAATGCAACATAACTCCCCGAGTCTGCTTCTAATGTTGGGGACAATAACAGCAAAGCAGGAACTTCAAACGCCACAGCAGTGTGATGGTCCACAGGAGCACAGCCCTCAGGGTGTGCATCGGATATCTGATACCGGAGTGTAATCATCCCCGAACGGGAGTTTGTTGAGTTTGGATGAGCGCATACACAGACACTAAAAGCCCACACCCAAGTGCAGAAATTAAGTTATGACCGTTCACACGCAGAGATTAAGGCAAACACACACGAGGCAGGCACGCATGCTTGGATTGCTAGGTAGGAAGATAAAAGTGGGCCTCAATGCATGTTGGCAGGATATTTAAGAAAGCGGTCCAGCATTTTCCTGGTGCCTTGAGCACTGGTGATGTATTACCGTTATGCCATCCGCTATCATTTAATATGATATGACTTGCATCTGTTCAAGGCATTTACTGGCATCTGACATCCAGTGACATGGGTTTAAGGCTGGAGCACATCATATTTGATTTAATGAATCAACTTGGACAAGCTTAGTGGCACTCACGGAGTTGACTTTGTCTTCAAGACTTACTGTCAAATGAAACTACATAAAAGCACTTGTGTGTTGATGGAAGTATTTGCTTGTATAATTTATGAATCTGCTCTGCTCTTTGGAGCCACCACAGGTGTACAGCTCCAGGGTTGGCACTGTCTCCGGATCCACCAGAGTGAAAATAAAAGGATGTACGTAAACAGAGAAAGCTTCAGTGGAGAGCTAAACTGAAAATCCAGTAAATATATTTAAAGAAATGCATAAACCACAGCACATCTGAAACACCGATAAACGACAGAAATACTGACAATAAACTTTTTTTAGTGGGTCTCGCGTCGCAGCAGAAATAAACGTACGCGATTCAGCACATAGTCTTCAAAGCATTTGAACTTTTGTACCTGATGAAGACTCTGTGCCAAAACGCGTAGGCGTATTTCTACAGCGATATCAGCCAAAAGTAGAAGGAAAAAAAAAAAGTTAAATGTGAGCATATTTGTCCCTGATTCAGTTGGAAGTAAATTTTACATATTTTTGGGAAACATATTAGAAAATGTTTTGAGATGGATTGCTATGAAATTTGCACGTGGTCCCCCACAGGATGCAGAGCTGACTAGTGAGATCTCCTGAGTTTTTCTTCCAGGCCCCATGATAAGGCTAATATTTTTGGTTTTTAAGGGGAAACAGCATTAGAAGAATTGCAGAAAACAGCGATCGCAGTCATGCTAACATGCTGACCTAAGACTGGAGATGTGGTAAATGTTACACCTGCTAAGCTTCAGCATATTTTTATTGCCACTGGGAGGGTGTCAGCATAGCTGCAGACGAGAGTTAACTTTTCAACTCCCCAATTCTAATCTTTCTACTTCTTTGTCTTTACTTTCCCATGTCAGAGAGATCAATAAAGATCATACCTCCCCCACAACTCTCTGAGCACTCAGTAAAGCCCTCGTACTCCCAGTCGTGCAGTTCCTCTCTTTGCGGTGTCCTGCCCTTCTCCTCCTCATCTGCCTCCTCTTCCTCCTCTTCGCTTTCTCCGGCTTGACCCAAATCAACAGAGCAGGGACTGCTGTAGCAAGGCTGGCTGGTAGCAGGTTTGACCCCCTCGCATTCATCATCTGGCACATCCACAATCGTTTGGGAGAAAGACAGCAGCACTTGGCACTTGACCGTCCGACGCTGGGTCCCAGCACCACATGTCCTGCTGCAGGGCTGCCAGGGACCGGGGATAAAGCTGGAGACGAGAGCAAGCAACAGATGATTCAAGCGGAGAAATATGAAAATGTGACTGAGTTGGATTTGATGAGGACCGTTTCCAAACCAAACCTGGACTGTTTGATAGCAAATCACAGTTGTTGTTTTTTTTTGTTTGTTTTTTATTCTGTCTTTTTTAGTTTTCTCTGTAAACAGATTGTATTCATTAGTGGCTGGGTTCTTAAACTCATTAAGCATTTATGAAATACAGTCAGCGCAGCGTGATTAATTGCACAGCTGTGAAACATTACGATCAGCTATTCTTGGATAAACAGCTTTCATGTGCATCCTTCCTCATCTTAAAAAATGGATAAGAGGAAGAAAAACTGAAAGGTCTAGAGACTGAACTATCGCTCCTTTGACAGAAATCAGAGTGGGTAAAAGATCAGACAGAAAGGAGTTTGAAAGCCCTCTTTATCTTCAGATTTCACTGACTCTATAACTTTGTTGGAAATGCACACAGAAATGCTTGAACAGACGCTCTATATGATTCAGTGATATTAAATCAAGTGATTTAGGAGATCATTTAAAGTGGTTCTCATGTTCATTGTATTCTTGTAAAAACTCTGGATACTTACTTATTGAAATATAGACATATAAAGACAGCATTTGTACAACAATGTGTACCCGAGACCAAATAATGAGGCCTTACTATTAACATCTTATATTACCAGTAAAAAGTGCTCAGTTTTGTGACAGATTCACCGGTCAGCAAAGAGTGTCCATCTGACGGGACAGCCTCTCACTTTTACCCTTTACAGTGCGTCAGAAAAGTAAATAATATATATCAGATAATTTTACCACAGGTTTCTTTACCATTGATAGAAAAAAAAACCTCAAATTAAAACTGAGTCTTGGCCCTTTCACATGGTATCAATCATTTGGAGCGCAGAGCTTTAACAACAAAACATATGTCCAGCTGTCCAAATACTTACAGTGTGGACTGTAGCTTTTGGACAGTAGCCTGATGTTTACAACACAGAGCAGCTGTCCTGTTTCGGTCTGAGCTCAACACTTCTGGTTCCTTTTTGGCAGACAGGCTTTAAAGGACTTGCACATATGTCATATTGGAGGTGTTGAGTACATGCGCGAATTTTTAAGACCAGAGGCACAGGTTGAACTGTGTTTCTAAATCACAGCTGTCATTGATTGAATGAGTAGCTGATAAGGATGGTCATTTGAGACATATGTAAAAGTAAAAAAAACAAAAAAAACAAAACAAAACTACTAAATTCATCAGAAACGCTGCCATGTAAAGCTAACACATCAAAAGGCAACACCAGCTCTGCACGGTCGTGAGCAAATGTGTGAGGGAGGGGGTCTAAACTGAATCAAGATGCAGTTTTTCATGTAGCAGATAGATGGTGGCAAAGCTATTAGTCTTATAAAATGGCTACATTTCTCCCCTAGATTAATGACTTCCGTTTGCTAAGCCTGAACACAAGGAGACACAAAGTGAGCGTGTGACTTTATTTCAGTGCTTCCGTGTTGCGAGCGCTGGACGTTAAACTGAGTGATGTGCCATGCCACTGTAATAACTTCAGCAATCGGGTCACTGTTACAAGGTTCTTCAATTATCTGCACGATGGGCAGACAGACAGAAAGAAAAACACATTAAACTTCATAAATCTCAGTTTATGTGGAAAATGGTGGAATTTTAAAGGACTGAACATGTGGACATTGCTTTTATTTTTATTGCACAAAAGGACATGTTTGCAGTGCTAAAGTGTAAACTACATCCAGTATAGAAACAAGTGCATTATACTGCTAACAAAACACAGTCTCTTTGGAGAGAACTGTATAGACAGCATGCCAACACAAAGATGCTGAAGAACGTAGAGTGAGTGTATGCTGACCCCAGCACAGCAGCCAGAGCCTGAGCTTCAGCAGGTAGCAATGGCGGTTATTAGCAGTCAGGCTTGGAGCACTGGACCCTCCATTGCTACATGCTGATGTTTCTACAGTAGAATCACAGTGGTGATTACTCTTAATCGCTTTGATTCTTGGTGGTTCGATCCCTGGCTGCTCCAATATCCAGTATGCATGCCTAAGTATCCTTGGGCAAGATACTGAACCCCAGCCTCTCAAATGCATTCAGTGGAATATGAATGTTAGACAGGAATGATAGAATGTAGAAAAAAGTGCTTGTATGACTGGATGTAAATGGATGAATGAGGTATAAATGATGTATGTATTAACCAGTCTATTTACCATTTACAATGTCAGAGCGAAGGGATATCTTCAATATGATGTTTTTAAATACACAGTTCTTTGTGGGAGAATAGAAGCCACACCCACCTGCTGTTAATACCTTCTGCTTATAAGAGGGAGCCAATCAGAAGAAAGAACATACAGTCAAATTCCTCTGCATTCACTTAGCAATGAAAAGAAATGAGTGAACTACCTAAGTGAGCACTACAAATCTTCTGAGGTGAAAACAAAATGATTTAAATCAGCAATGTACATAATCTACAAGAATAAGCACTGCTTCCTTACAGCATTCTGTGAACATGACAAACTATCTTTATCTTTCCTTAATACGCTCGTAATGGTAGCAAAGCATATTTTGCATGGCAGCCTTCACCACTGTGCCGCATTCTTCCTTGGTTTAACAGTCTGACCGCAACACAAGAGGACCCTGCTGTTTTATAAGACGCCTCAATAAAGAGCTCATAATTAAGGCAAAGTTGGCTCTGTACAAGAGCTCAAGGACTCGTCGTGTTACGGGCAAACAAATGAATCACCGGCAGTTAGACTTTGGAACAGGAACGACAAAGTCAACGAGCGAACCCACAGAAATGTTTATCTTCATGCGCCGTTAAAGTACATCTGTCAGTTCAAAAACGATCCCGATTTCATTCATGGAGGGAAACAACACATTTTTGTCACATCCGCCAAAGCCCCACGTTAATCGTATCAATTAAATATCCATCAGTGGAAATATTTTATTTACTCACGGTAAAAAAATGTTTTGGCTTGATTGCGGAACATATATGGGTTTAATTTTTCAAGCAGCCGCACAGCGGTGGGTTTCGGCACAGGCCAAACGTCTGGCAACGGAGGTGCAATAAGTCTAGGACAGGAATTTCATTCTGTTTCCTCTCACGTCTGTAACCTGGCCCCATATGGTGGGCAGATATTGTTGTTGGCTTGTGAATGACGGCATATTATACACAGATATTTATGTGCTTTTTGAGGACAGACATGCTTTTTTTTTTTTTTTTTTTTTTTTTTTTTTTTTTGACAAAATTTTTTTTTTTTTTTTTTTTTTTTTTTTTTATTTATTTTTTTTTTTTTTTTTATTAATTATTTATA
>VUQR01006353.1:6018-21621 GCA_015108515.1 Hemichromis elongatus | reverse complement strand
CTCTTTTTTTTTTTTTTTTTTTTTGGGCGTTTTTTTTTTTTTTTTTTTTTTTTTTTTTTTTTGCAGCTGAGCAAAATCATATGTTTTGGCACTTCTTTCACTCCACAGATAAGTCAGAGTTACAGATGTTTTAAACTGGCTAACATGGTTGCTAATACAAGTCATGCAAGACACTGGGCAGAGTCCAAATATTGTGCATTTTCAGAAGGCAGCCATTATTAGCTAACTGATATGTGGGACAAGAACATCTGGAACGTGTGAGGGCTTGCTGAGGTAATGCTGGTAGCCAGTGACTGTACATTCTTAAGGCTTTCTGAAAGATGTTTTGACTCTTCACCTTTAGTTTCCCTTCTTCCCTTGAATAGCCTCATACAACGTTTTATTAGTTCCATGCAGGTGACAAAACACACTTTCAACCACCCTCAAATGTAACGTAAAGTGGACCTGTTGTGCTTTACCTCAGGTGATCATATTAAACAAAATATACATACAATATAAACAAAATAAGGATGTCAGTCAGTGTGTGTGTAAATAATCCCTATGAGACAGGAATCAGACTGTCCCTAATTTAGCCCCCCCGTTCAAACCTTCTATTTACACTGGAAAACCAATCAGAGTGAAGTTGGCTCAAAGCAGCCTTTAAATGAGCAATTAGTGCTTATTTAAAACCAAGACAGCTAATGTGAAATAAGTGGCAACAGGTTAGTAACATGATTGCGTAGAACAAAGAGCATGTTAGAGTTTCTCAGGAGTAAAGATCCACCAATTAAAAAAAATGTCTCTGCAAACTGGGGAACAATTTCTGAATAATGTTCCTAAATGTAAAATTGTGAAGACTTCGAATTGCTCATCACCTAGTACATAATATCATCAAAAGATTAATCTCTGTGCGCATCAGACCAAAGTCCAAAAAACGATTTTTAGATGCCTGTGATAGTTGGACTCTCAGGGGGCAGCATTAAAAGAAGGCCCTAATCCTCTTCCGTACAGATATCACCGCACGGACTCAAAAACTTCAAGAAATCACTGCGTGTGAACACAGTTCACTGTCCCATCTAAAAATGCAGCTTAACGTTCTGCATCATGCAAGGAAGAAACCATATAGGAACATGATGTACAGGCGCCAACATCTTCTCTGGGCCAAACAAACTGGAATGTGAATTCTCCTTGGAAAAGATGGACACCGTTTCTTCCAGACTAAAGAGGAGCAGGATCATCCGGCTTATTATTAATGCTCATTTCCAAAAGCTTTGATTTGCAAATCAAAGCATTCTGTTTTTATTTACATTTTACACAGAGTCTCTACTTTTTTGAAATTGGATTTGTAGTAAACGATCCTGTTGGACTCCATCTTGATGAAAATTGCTGCTGACGTGAACACAACCTTGATACTGTGGCCTTTACGTGCCAGTGCCGTGCTCTGTCTGCTTCAATTTCACCTCCAGGTTAGTCCTAAGCTGCTGCTTGTTGAAACTGTGTAACTGGGATCTGACTTTTTGCTTTTTTAACCTTGAGGAGCAAGAGTAATTTAATGCTGTAGATTTCCTACTTCTTTTTCCAGGTGACAAACTTTACCTTGTATAGCTTTAGCAGTTGCATCTTTCCAGAATAATAAAGTGTAGTAAGATCCAAACACCTGCAAAAGTTTTAACAGGACTCACACATCTGATTGGTCCAAAGAGGCTTAGTGAGCCAGGTCTCGAATGCATTAAGAGTCAGAAAAACACATTTAAAAGTTTGAATTGGTTAGTTTTTTTTAACCACTGTGATTTGAACAGTTTAGCTTTTTGTTGTTGAGTGCTGGTACTCACGTTGGTTCCTCACTTGCTGTGACTTCCTCCTCAAGCTCTATGGCCTGCTTATGCCACACGGGTTTTGCCTCAACTGGTAGTGTATCTACAGCAAATGATGTAAAAATGACACAAGTGCCACTGTATATTTAAAACATGAAAAAACACGCAAAATCACCCACCTTTGGACTTGTAGCAGGGCACGGTCACCAGGCACTCCTCTTTGATGTGGGGTTTGGTGGTAGGGTTGCAGCCTCCGGCGTGCAGGCCACGGTGATCGATGCATAACACCACCCTGTAGCGTAGCCCCTGACCACAAGTCACTGTGCACTGGTGATGACAGGATGTACATACTGTTATTTACTCACCGATAGCAAGCCTATCAGCTTATTTTTCCATGTCTTAATTCCTAGTTATAGGCTTTGCTCATATTTGATAGAAAGTCAAAGTCTTTGACTCAAGGGAGGTACAGAAGGAGTCCTTCCAAAATCCCAGCAGCTCTCTGCTCGGGAGCGAACTTTGTCTATCCTCTGCCAAAGCAAGCATTTTAAAGGCAGAGGGAGAATGTGCTAGATAAACAACATCCCAGGTTTTTAGGAGGCCACAAATCTGGCTCCCTACTTTTCTATATGAGCCCATTCAACTGGTGAGGTAGAAAATTTCCCAGGAGGAAGATATATAGGACATTTATGGTAGGATTGGTTAATGTAACAGCAGCTCTAAGAGTTAAAGCAAAATAACTAAGCTGACCAGGAGGGTTAGGTTGATCCAGATGCACTGTGCAATGGCTCAGAGAGGAAATTCACTGAGTTACGTTCAAAGGGATCACACGGGCTGAAGTTTATGTACGTTGGGAACACATCATATGTTTACAAACCTCATAAAGACACCACATGCGGGAAGTTACAGATCAAATAAAAATGAAAAAAAAAAAACTTTTGAATTTAACTGTCATTTTGCAGTGTGTAGCCAAGGCTGCACATTTTCGTGGGTGTGACGCTACAAAAGTGAGAAATTTAAGCAGTTTTTAAAAAATTAATGCCAAAAACTACAGTTCCATCAATAACTATGGTGGCCCCTAGAGACAAATCATGCACAAATTCCAAAAAACGAACAAACTAATGCAAACTCCAAAACACAACGGAATTGCTCCAGGACACTAGAGGCAGTGTTGAGCTTTTGGTACCTAGTAGCTACACAAGCCAGGAAGTACCAAGGCTGGATTTGGTGTGTGGTAGCAATAGGTATATGAACTTTTTTTTTTTAATTATTTGAATTGTTTTCCGCCGGTATCCAACTCCATGTGTTTGCAACAAACTTGCCGTTTATTTTGCAAATCAAGCTCAACACTGCCCCTAGCATCCTGGAGCACTTCCGTTGAGTTTTGTAGTTTGCACGTGCTTTGTTGAAGTTCGCATGTGTTTTGGAGTTTGTACATGCTTTGTCTCTAGGGGCCACTGTAAATAACCCCTTGGTTCTGGCTTCTAAAGTGAGTCGATCCCTTTAGACCACCATGTTAAATCTCAAACCTTATGGCTAAAATAAACATGTTTACAGCATAAAATTTAATATCACAGGGTATTACTGATGCTAGCAATTGTTTTGTTTTTTTTTCCAAAGGAGCCAACAAAATTACAAAAAAAATGCAGTAAATCATGTTTTTCTTACTTACTTACAAAGACAAGGGACCGCTTCAGTCAGCCACAGCCCGTGGCCTTTAAATGTACTTTTTTGGGCCTTTGTTTATAATGTTTTCCTTACTAAAACAGAAAATTTTCAAAAGTAGAAATGTTCACATACTGGTGACCACTCCTGTGCCAGCCAGGTGGGACAGTCAAATGTATTGCAGGGCTGCAGGGTAGCTGTTTTGGGAGAGTAAAGACACTTCCACTCTTCTGTGGGAGTGATGGTCCCCTGCATGTCCTCTTCCACACACGATACCGAGCGACTCTGGATGCCTCCGCCGCAAGAGGTGGAGCAGGCCGTCCAGGGGCTGCTCTCCCATCTGACATCATGAAAGGTGACATCATAAAGTGACTGATGGTAATTAGCAGATGTCAGGATTTGTATTGTGTGCCTCTGTGTGTTACTAGGTAGTCGGGGTTGTACCGAGGCAGGGGGTGGTACTGGTCATACGGCATAATTTCCTTGTAGCCGTCACTAAAAAGTCAGAAACAGTAAATTAGGATTTGCATACTGCTTTTACAAAGAGTCCAGTTTAATCGTCTTAAAATGCTGGTTTCCAACCTGTCCAGGCACAGCTCCATGTTGCACTCCTGCAGTTTGGGTTTGGGTTTGACATTCTCCGGGTAGTAATGACAATACTGGTCTACAACCACCCGCCCACTCCGTAGATCGTAGCACTCTGCTGACGTTAGCTGGTAACCTGCAGGCCAGGAAATATCAGAGATCATCAAGACAGACCTAGTAGGGCAACCATTCAATATTAGCGGTTTAATAAATATCTGTGAATTAAAGGATCCTGGTTTTAAACCAAGCCTGGTATCAGTCGAGTGAAAATGCGGCAGGCTGCTATTGTGATTTAAAAAATTGCAGCTTACCTCCACCGCATGTGACGGAGCACGGGAAAAAGTCGGTCTCTCTCCAGCGGTGGATGATGGGCTGGTAGTAGATGTACTGGACCACGCTGTCTGTATCGCCGGTAAACTGCACCTACAGAAACATTGTTCTGATACCATCAGCATTTCTTGTTATCACTATCAGTGTAGAGGGTGAATGCAGTATTTACTCTGGTTTATAGCTCATACTTTCCCTCTAGTTTGACAGATTCTTTTAAAGACAGTGTATCAAACTAAGAGTATGAGAGTTTACATGTGGGGTGTTATTTGAACTTTGTTATAGCCGGGACAACCTAATAGGCCTGCTAATCTTTAAAGAATCAACGAATTTGTTAAAACGGACTTTGCATTCACTGATTTTTAATTAATTAATTTATTTATTTAGCCTTCATTTTTAGTGACTCATAAACTGGAAGCTTATGATGTCCAAACCACTTTTCTTTCTTAACACTTTCCTGATTGAAAAAAAAACAAAAAAAGACGTTTATGATTAAAAATGAATGTGGAAATGCCAAAAAACCTGCAGTTCCTCTAATCGCTGACCAAAGCTGGTCCCAGTAGTGAGCTAAATTACACAGACGGCCCTCTGTATTGTCAAAAGCCCTGCTTTAAAAGAGAAATAAAAAAGAGAAATAGATATGTTTACAGCTTCCCTTTGGAAGCTTTGGTCTCAGGAAAATAATGATTCACCCTGCACTTTAATTATTGAAACAAACAAACTGCCTTTTCTCATTGAAACTGATATCGTTGTGTAGAAAAGTTGCTGCATGTGTTGTGTTAGAATTACCAAACAAAAGAAGCAATAAAAAAAAGAGAAAACAGGGCACCCACGAGTGCCTCACCCCCTCAGGCTCCTAGTAGATGCAACTATAGGTTTGAGCATCCTACACGACTTCCTTCGTGAATTATTCTCAACATATCTTGTAGACATCCAAAGTTTTCTGAGTTCATTTGATAATGACAACATGTCAACTTGTGAGACAGAAAGGAAGAAAAATGGCACTGGAGGAAGAATTACACTCATATTGTTTAAATGGTAAATGGCCTGTATTTGTATAGCGCTTTACACTACATTCATCCACTGGTGATGGCAAGCTACATTGTAGCCACAGCTGCCCTGGGGCGCACTGACAGAGGCGAGGCTGCTGGACACTGGCGCCACCGGGCCCTCTGACCACCACCAGTAGGCAATGGGTGAAGTGTCTTGCCCAAGGACACAACGACCGAGACTGTCGGAGCCGGGGCTCGAACCGGCAACCTTCCAGTTGATGAACTGCCAACTCTTTGAGCCACGATCGCCCCATAGACAGACATGGACGTACTTAATTTATTATTATGTTCTATTACTCTATTAAAATTAGGACTGTTCTAATTCTTATTCTATTAAAACAGCCTTTATGCTTTATTTTATTAAAGCAGAGCGCTGTGTTTAGTGATATTGCCCATCTACATGTAGAGATGGCTCTATAAACGCGACATGCTCAAAGAATTTGACCTTCGGAAACCTAAAGAGTACATATCTGCACAGCTACTAGCTAAGATATTACGATAAACTCCTCTCAGACAAAGTCATTCATAAACTGCTCGATCACAGGAAACATTTTCTTAGAGCTCTGCTTTAATAAAATAAAGCATAAAGGCTGTTTTAATAGAATACGATTTAGAACAGTCCTCATTTTAATAGGGTAATAGAACATAATCATAGATTAAGTGCGTCCATGTCTGTCCATGTTTTCTTAGCCCTTTATTTCATTTGCTTTGAAAAAAAGCCCAAAGACACATTTTAGCAGCAGCACGTATAAATCAGACTTGACGACCACTCACTCGTGTTCAGACTGTCTGGCAACTTTTTAATGTGATTTTCCATTTGTCCAAACCGTTTTCCAGCAGTGTGATATGAGCTGGCTGTCCGCCTCGTGACAGATTAGAAAATTATGCATTTAAAGCGTCTCGGGTTTCGTTCTCGACAGTTCCTCGTTATTGTCCGATCCCGACTCGTGTTTATGAGGGAGGACGTTTTCGCAGTCTGGTTTAGCGCCCACTCACTTGCCCTAGTCTGGGAATCTGTGCTCACATGTGTGTGTTTGAACCAGAAAAACATGTCACAGCCGTTGTGGCACGGCACTTTGAAAGCTGCTCATTGTATTAACAAGGTTTATGCGCTTTTATGCAATAACACATTTCTAATCAGATGTTTTGCAGCTATTCAAAGTTTGACTCCTTAGCGTTAATCAAATACAAGTTTCAGCAAGCAGCACTTACACCAAAGAGGCTCAGAGGCTCTGAATGTCTGTGCCACTGTGTGAACGCGTGGCACACTAGGAAAAGAGTTGTTTGAATTTCATATTTAAAACAGTCACACTCAAATATCTTTAAAACACATGAAATCAAAGCTGCTTTAAAAGTTGCTGCTGTGAGACGTTCACCAGGAGTTCATGCGAAAAAAACAAAATCACTTGGCTGCACCACTTTCAGGAGATTGCATGACAAAAACAACAGTTTTGACTCAAACTGAATCAAATATACCAAAAAGGGAATGAGGGTGATTTATTTGCAAGCACGCAGGTCTGCTGAGGCGCTGCTGGTTTTAACTTCCTGTTAAGAGAGTCACAGAGGTGACCCACTTGTCACAGACGACTTTCTAAAATTAGTTTGAACCTGCAAAAATGTTTTTCTTCTGTTTTGTTTTGGTTTTGCTGATTTCAGTGGTGCTTTTGTCCACTTAATGAATTATAGTTCAGTTTTGGCGCCTGAGAAAAATAACCGTTCTTTTTTTTTTGGTCACTTAACAAGTAGTGCAGTGACCTTACTGGAAGGATTTTGCATTGAAGAAACAAACACAGAGCCTGTTCTACAAAACATATCTGCAGAAAATCATGGCATGTTTTCAAAGGGGACATCTACAAAGATGGATTTACTGACTGCAGAGCAGGCCAATTGTGGTTTGCAGCTTTCTTCTGACGACTTGTTCAAATAAAAATCAACTAAAGCAAGCGTGAGGCTGGGAGGGTGATGACATTTTGCATTAGCAGTAATTGCTGTCAGGTCATTTTTTTCATGCCAGTTCAAAGGGCTGTTTAATGGTCAAAACTTGGGTTTTGAAGCTAAAGGTTTAGTTTGGGGCTTGTATAAATATGCTGGTTAAACTTAACAGTAAGGAATGCATTGATGTCAATGAATGCGCTCACAAAGACAGCCAGATATGTCACACGCTGTTTCACCTTGGTAATACAAAACAATATTTAGAGAAAATATGAGATCTGTCCTTCCTCAGGTCCCCCGACAAGACACCCGTCAAGTTTGAAGTGGAACAGATGGACGGAAATTTCTCAAATTTTTAACAAGATGATGACAAATACTGGCTCGTGAAGCCTGAAAGAAAAAGAGATGTGCATTAGTGTCAGCGCTTACTTTGACGGTGAAGTCAGCTCCGAGTGGGCCAGTGATTCTCAGGACTTCTTTATCTGAAAGTTTCTGGTAGTCCATGGTGGTGTTCTCTAGATAGTACTGCCCGGATCGATCCAAGACCAGTTCGTCTCTTACTCCCTGTAGAGTCTTACTCTCCAGGTCTGAAGGTGAAAAAACAAGCAATTAAAGTCTCAATATGTGAAAAGAGAAGACAACAGGCGTGGTCACTGCCTGCCACAAAAATCACTCTTCTAATTTGTTTTGTATATTTTATGAGCAAATTTCTTTAAAACGAATGAAAAGGAAAATAAATGGACATGTTTGGAGATGTCATTCAGTCAGACCCAGCTGCACACAAAGAGCTCAGACTGGGTGTTGTGCTGCGAGTCAGAGGCTCACTCTGTCGCTAATGTAGCTTTTCCCTCACTGACCTTACTTTATCCCTGGCTATACAGGATCTTGTGTAACTTCAGCGTTGATGCTAAAGAAAAAAAAAAAAAAAAAAAACAGAGATAGATGGGAAGAAGTGGTGACCACCAGCCATCATCAGGCAACACATGGTTACAATCAAGGTGCTGGAGGGCAAAATGGACAGGGAGGGAAAATTTTGAAAGAAAACTGTCCGTTCAGAAGATGATCTGGAAACTAGCCACCGAGCAAAGGACAGGCACAGAGGTGAAACATTTGTTATCCATTTGATCCGGTGAGGATATGATGCCAGCATTTTGACATCAGTGAATTTCTCTGGAAGCCTTATGTCTTGTCAGAGCCAGAGCAAAGGAAAGAAACACATATCCCTTCTGGTTAGTCTGCTCTGGGCTACTTTTTAAAACGAGTCCTTATTAGAGAGGCCAAAATGTAATATCTTTTGGAAATCAGAGTAAAAGATCGATCATAGATTGCTATTAGTGTGAAACGTTCATTTCAAGGCCTGCCAAGTATGATCTTCTGTTTTCTGTTATGAAAATGTCACCACCGTGTCTGTTTCACTGTTTTTGCATCGGAGCATGCATGAAAACATAACACGATGTGCAGAAAAGTCAGAGCGATGCAGAGAACTCGTGTTCAGTGTGTAGTATTTGGCAAATGGAATGAAGCTGCCAAACACAATGATCATGCTCAACTGTTTTGGATGGAAGGGCACCCTGGACCTACCAGGACTTACACAAGTGATCCGGGCCTTTCAGGATCAGACGCACGTGACGACTCTTGTAAGGGATGGTGACCACTGTGTCCTCAGCTTGAACAAAAACAAAGAAACAGTTCTAATCACTACATCAATAAATGACACAAATGCTAAAAATGAGGGGCTTATGGCTCAATCACACTGGAGTAGAAACAGGATGACAACGGTCTTGTGCCAAGGAAAAGTTGATGGTTGCAATTAATCTTTCTAAAATACTGCAGCTAGTTGCAACAACTAGCTTGTTGCTGAGATATGCAACGCTTTCAGACTCAAGGTGAATGATGAGAGGCAACTTGTCTCCAAACAGTTGCAGACTGACAAGAATTGATTGTAGTCACTCTCAGACAGATCAGTGAAAGTTTAGAAAATATTTGCTGTCTAGTTTAAAAACGTAGACAGATTGTCAAGATGCTGCAATCAATCTAGGCTGGTCTATGCTAACGAGTTCAACTTGTCTGCAAGGAATCTTTTTACAGGAAGGGACTCAATTCAGCTGGCTGAATCAGACTGGTTGCATTCTCGTTATATTCCTTTATAAAAGAAAGGTTACTGATCGCCTGTGTTTTATTGCAGTTAAATTACTGACAGCCTGACTCCGTCTTATTGTCCTTTTATCACCATACTGACACACCGAAGTTACTCTGAAGACGGTGTCTGACTGCAAGTGGTCATAGGCGTGGTCCCCATCTTCAAAGCAGCTATTTTAAAGGCACAGAGGCAGGAATCCAGAGTTGTGTGCTTTTGAAGCATTTTTTTTATTTGCAATAGTTTGACCTCTCAAGGCCATTGTAAATTATGCAAATATTTTACATATTTGACAGATTGCACTGATGATTGGGCTTAGTTATAACTCTTGTTTATAGTGTGGTGGACAGGTAAATCTGCTTGTGGACCTCTTTAGCTCAGCAGTTACTTCTTTATTTAATCCCAAAAGGTTGATTCTGTTCATCTGGATGTAACGTTTTCAGTGGGAGAAACATTTCACCACTCATCCAAGTGGCTTCTTCAGTCTCAGCTGACTGCAGGTTTCCCCAAACAGTAGATTTGCATAATGACTGAAACTTGCACCTTTGAATGAACAGTGGGCTGGGAGGTCAGTTCCTTGATTATTAATATGCAAATTCTCATGACCATTGATCAACAACAACTGATCAATGGGCTATGATCAGTTGTTGTCGATCAGTGGTCATGAGTACCATTCACAGACAGTTGGGGAATGGCTGCAATCACAGCATTGTAAGATGGAGAAAGATGTACCCTTAGGCCCCCTCCTTTATTCAGAGATGGTCTTTCTCTTTTCATGTAAATGGCCTCCTATCAAACTGACTTCCACTGACAATGCCACGTCCAGATGAACAGAATCAACCTTTTGGGATTTACCTACCTAGATAATTGGGCATGCATCAAAATCTTCTTTATTTAATAAAAAAAAAAGAGAGTAACAATTCTTTACTTTTTCCTGAAGAATGCTGGGATTTGTAGTGTCCTCGCACAAGCCTGCAGGACGAGCCATCTCCATTGCAGACTCCACAGTTGTCCTCAGTCGCAGTGCTTCCAAGCTCATGATCGCAACCTACAATCTGGAATACACAGAGAACGCACGAAAAAATTTGAGACATCACAAACAACATGCACAGTCGCCTCCCTTTTAGAGTCTCAAAGACCTTCTAACTCTTTAGTTTTGAGGACAAGATAGCAGGGAAGATTTTCTGCAACAACGAATGAAGTAAAGACAAACGATACGATATCATGAAGTACTCAAACTGGTTCTGTTGGAACCTCAGTATCATTTAAATGTTACAATGAAACGATTCAAACAACACAACCCTCTGGTCTCTTCAATGTTTATTCATTGAATTACTAAGACGCCATCCATAGTTGAATGGTGGATTTTTCTTTTTGCAGTTTCTGTCAGCGAGACAAAACCAAAAACCGCAATATCATTTTAAGCATTGTAAGGGAGAGACTTCTGAGTCTCTGCAGACATGATGCCCTGGGACATAATTCCATTCAACCCCAAGAAATGCATTGCAAAATATTTCCTGGGCTGTCAGTCAAAAGCTAAATCTAAAGGAATACTCTCATTGGATATTCATTTGTAAAGCAGATGGTATGATGCTAATACTGTAAGGTAGTCCACTGTGGTCCCCTTGAGATTTACGCCTTAGCTTTTGCTCCCAAATGCACAATATTGCCAAAGATTGCGTACCGGTGTTGACAGGAGAACTGTACAGCAACAACTTTAGTACCACTGGTTTAATACTGTGTAGGTTCCCCTCATGCTACAAACAGCTCTAGCCCATCAAGGTGTCAGCTTTACAAGGTCTCCGAGGCTACTGCGGTACCAGACACACTGACAGCACATCGTTTAAAGACGGGGCCTCGGCAGACTTGTTTTTACAGTACATCCCACAGATGCTCACTCGAATTAAGATCTCGGGAAGTTCACACCTTGATCCTCAAAGCATTCCTAAACCTATTTAGGAGTATTGTTGCGGGGGTGTAGTGGTCTGCGAAAATGTTTAGGCAGGTGGTACACGTCAAAGTAACGCCACATGAATACCAGGAAGGTTGTCAATCAGAGAGCTGCACAGAGCATCACATTGACTTCACTTGGCTTAGTATGGTAACTTAATTTAAACTTGTAGCTATTTACAACACACTGGGATATATTTACTTTGGAAGATCAACTTCTAAGTTATTTTTAAGGTGAGTTGATCTTAAATGCAAGAATTTGCTTAGTTTTGATATGCAAGTCCCACAAGATTTACATTTTTGCCTTAAAAAATTAAAGAAATAAACCAAAATTCGCAATGACTTCAAAGCAATTGAGGTTTATGACATGGTTACTGACCTGGCAGATGCCACTGATGCACATGTCCAAAGACTCTGTGTAACAGCGTGTTCCATCCAGCACCTTGGGCGCCAGCTCCACCACAAGGCCTGAGCCCTTGGCTTTACATTTGAGAGCGCACGGGTTGTCTGGGTCGTTGTATAGCGGCAGCCACTCATGGTACTGATCCTGGTATTGCTCATCTGCATGAGCTGAACACTGTTGGGCACGGAAATCGCCGGCATCTGAAGGGCAATCCTGAGTGACATTAAAAACATATTTTAAAATATTTTACATACTGGAAAAAGGCAGGGCAAAGGAAATCTTTCATCTCTAAATGTGTATGTGGAAAGAAGACTGCTGCATGAAATTAACAGCGTAAATGGAAACAGAAGAAGTTTGATGTCACAACTTCTTCTTCTTACTTTCTCTCAAACACCAAGATTTCAAATCACTGAATTACACCCCATACCCATAAATCTTTCAGACACAATTTGCCATATCAGTATTACTTCTTCAATAAAAAGACTTGAAAGCTCTGTCGACATCCACGACATAAAGATGAGTGGGTTGAACTCACCACATTGCTGCATGTGCGATATTTGATATTCTGTCCTTCGCAGGTCCTACAGAAGGAAAAAAAAAATGAAAACATGGGTAAAAAGGCTGTGGGAGAGAATGATAAAACAAACCATAACATGAACCAGTCATCATCATCTGAAGGATGGTGTTATATTCAGTGACTCTTGGCTCATTATTCATATTGAAATTTATAGCGCTGATGTGGCAACCCACAAACATAAGTCTGTGGTGCGTTCGCAAAGCTTTAACAGCGTATTTCACACAAAGTAATTGTGGATAATTATCCAGTCGCACGCTGAATATGAGAAATGAAGCTGATAAAAACTGCAGTTCCTGAAGTGACCACTTGAGGGTGGCTCACAAAGCATTTAAAAGACTGTAAAAAAAAAGCCTAACGACACAGGAGAAATAAACATATTAACAGCCTGCTATAAATAACAATTTGGGTTCCTATAGCTAATATTCACCTTCATAAACAATTGTACAGATCTACATTTTTTAAAATTGTTATCATTAAGACTTAAAGTTTTCAAAGTTCTGAGCATGGCTCTTTTGATTTAAAGGCAAGAACGGCCTCACAGTGGCCATGCAGTTACTAGCTAACTGTTAGCATACTGGATCATTGTTTGTGGCATTGGTGCCTTTTGAAGAATTTAATGCAATTATTTGATGAATAATTTAACTTTCTGTGCAGTGTATTGTGCTAACAACCTGCACTGCTGGTTGTTGTTTGTGGTGTTTCAAGCACTTGCTGCATTAGAGCGCACTGCGATGGACAAATTATGCAAAACTCATGACATGCCGTTATTTCTTTTTACCTTTTGCATTTTCATTTATTGGCTACTATGTATGCCGATATAAATATTAGAAAAATATCAGCAAATAGCTAATATTTCCCCTCCAGTCGGCCTCTAGTTCATTTTCCATACTCTAAAAATGTTCCTCCATTCTCTGTAATGTGAATAATCTTTACAGATAAACTTCAAGCTTGATCACGATTATCTCAAAAATCTAAAGCTTTAACACGAGTTTCACAAAATTTAAAAATAGGAGTCCCATTTTCTCTGTGTCAGTCTATTAAAAAAAATGCAAAACTGCACGCAGTAGTGAAGCAGACAGAGTAAAGCCCTCTAGCCTGTGTCTGCTGAACAGATTGGAGCAGTTTGGATCACGACTCCCTGCATGACAGTCTGCTTTGTCTCTGCCCAAATTATTGAGCTAACCACTTACTGAAAATGAGGATTCCTTTGTGCTTTGATGCCGAGTGATGATAAACCATTGATGGTGACTATGATAGGGCAATTATCGAAGACCCCAGTGGAAACTAATCAAATGGTATTCTTTTGGGAAGTTAAGAGGAATTCCAGTGTCACTGGCCCTTAGCTAATCTGGAATCATGATTGGAGACGTCACTGACTTTGGAGTCAGCAGTGAACGAAGGCTTAAGGTTTTTTACAATGTTATTCCAGAGAATGGAGGCAGTGGATGTGGACCATGTGGCATGGCAAGAACATTAGAATCTGTGACGAATCCAGACGGTCCCGTCTGCCAAGTCAAACAGTAGGCCATGGGGCCTGAACCCCAAACAAGAGACTTTCAAAGACCAAGAGTTGAGAGACAGGTAGCTAAGATCTGGATCAGCGTGGAAACTCACACTGGGACAAGCAATATATAAACTAGACATAAAGAGGCAAAGGGAATAAAATGAATTTCCCTTTTCATTTCCTTTTGATTTTGGAAGCTCTAAAGTGGAGGCTAAGCAGACGTAGGGCCAGGACATGGGATTCATCATGGCGTCATCAAAGGTTAGGAAAAAATAACTTGGTTGAAATATCAGAAGTCTTGGAGCACATAAAACATAACTCACAAACTGTGACCTCAAACACAAAAAGACAACTACAGAGAGCGCGCTCATTAGTTAACTACACAAGACTCAACAAAGACTAAAAGTACAATCTATAGCATTAAACAAAAAAAAGGAACAAAAATCTATTCTAACCATAAAAAAATTGGGCTAGTTTTGGATACGCAGTAAAATTCATCTGGCCCATAATGTCCATATATATGTCATCAACTCTTCTTGCAAGATTGAAAGTAATTGCACGCGGGGCTCCAAAACCAATGCCACAATACTGATACACTTGAGGCATGTGGGCACACAAAAATGTGGCCGATTTGCTAACGCCTAAAATATGCTCAAGCTGTGAGCTCTGCTATTGATCAGTTTACTAAAGCTGAGAGTTTACTGTCTATCTAAGGAGGATAATGTGAAGCTGAAAAAGATAATAGAGGTTAGATTCTCGTGAGTTTAGGTAAAAATATTACAGGTATCAATGAAATTATTCATGATATCTTTTGTTGTTTTAGACATTTTTAGGGTATGATTTAAAGCAGGTATATTAGCTGTAGCTCTTCTACTGTTAGTAACAAAAAGGATGGAGGTGTTATTAACACTGCATGGACCACACAGAGTGGTTCCCTATGCTGTAAAAGAGACGTAATGTTGGTTGCCAGGCAAACCTTAAGTTAACATTTCATTGCTGTGGAGAAATTTCACTTTCACCCACTTTAGCCTTTAAAAAGTTGCGGCATGCCTTCACAGCTTAATGTCACTTAACATCACCCACTGTATAATTTCAGTACATATGTGACCGCATCGCTGCAGAAAACATCCCCTGCCTACAGCTGTTGATATTTACTTCCCATTGGTGTCATGGTGACAAACGACTCAGTCACACTCTTTGTGAATTTTTTCTAAACGAAACTGATGTTGGGTCTTTCTTTTCTTTTTCTTTTTAATGACATATATGCTCAAAAGGATTAATATTTTCCTGCCTAGTGCATCATAAATATTGGAGCAGCACTTTTTCTCGCCATGACACCTAATCACGCTTGGATCAAAACCAGCAATGCTGCTGTTAATAAAGAAGCCGGTGATCAAGCATAGTAAGTTGTGTGGATAGAAGTAATGAAGGCCAGGCAATCTGCGGATAGGCTGTACTTCTGCATGTGCCCTTTCAAGAGGTTAACTAACTCTGGTGTGTTTTGCAGTAGCAATAAGTGCCCTGTATGTGCGTGTGTGCATTTAAAAGTCAGAGAGTTGGAATGGTATTGGTTTGGAGGGTGTTGCAGGCCTATTTCCAGCTCCCATTTCCACAGAGTCACACACACACACACACGCACACACACACACACACACACACACACACACACACACGGGGTAAT
>VUQR01006351.1:26138-41309 GCA_015108515.1 Hemichromis elongatus | reverse complement strand
TAACTGCTGTGTTAAGTTAAGGTCTGAAATTCATATCCAGTGCTCTGACACGGAGCCATCAACCTCTGAACGCTGAAAAAGCTCAGAGTATCCAGAAAACACATTATATGCAGCGATAAATGCTCTGGCCAAGTGTCCCCTCTCCCCACTGGCCTTCAGCAGCAGGCAGCAGAGCGCACATGTAAAACTGTGGTGTTTAGTGATGGGGTTAGAATCTGCTTGCCGCAAAACAATATGCAATTTATTTATTTGTAATGTAATGTACCAGGATGTAATGTTCTGTGTGAGGATGCTCTCCACAGCACCTGCATAGAAAGTCCTGAGGATCGCTGGCGAGACCCTGAACTTCCTCAGTTGTCGGAGGTGATACAGGCGCTGCCTTGCCTTTTTGGACTGGGCCTGAATGTGGGCAGACCACGTCAGGTCTGAGGAGATGTGGACACCGAGATACTTGAAGGACTGCACCCTCTCCACTGGAGCTCCATTGATGATAATGGGCTTGTAGTCTCTATGCTGACTCCTTCTGAAGTCCACAACCAGCTCCTTGGTCTTGCTAGCATTCAGCTGGAGATGGTTATCCTTGCACCATGATGCCAGATTCTCCACTTCATCCATGTAGGCCGCCTCATCGTTGTTGGAGATGGCGCCCAACACCACTGTGTCGTCAGCAAACTTCACAATAGTGTTGGAGCCGTGGGTGGCCACGGTGTCTGCACCTCATCACATTATGATGTGTATGTATGTATTTATGTATACATACAGTGCTTGTATGAATCAGAATCAGAATACTTTATTGATTCCCAGGGGAAATTATTTAAGTTACAGTGCTCCAGACATTAAACAAGACAGACAATACACTAAAGAAATACCACAATATATACATCCAATACATCCAAATATATATGTACATATACTCAACAATCATAATAAATAGCAGGAAAGGAAGAAGGAAGAAAGAGATGGCCACAGGCAGGAATGATTTCCTGTGTCATTCAGTGGTGCTTTTCGGTAATCTTAGTCTCTCACTGAACGTGCTCCTGTGCCTGACCAGCATGTCATGGAGTGGGTGGGAGGTATTATCCAACATTGTATTGTATCCACATGTATACTACTTCTACTGCTGCTGCTAATAATAACAATGCCAAGATGATGATGATGATGACAATAATAATAATAACAATGTTAAGTACATTATAAACAATAATTAAAATAACAATTCGTTGCAGCCTCATATAAGATGGCTATTAAACATACTGGCACATACGGTAAGAATCTTCACAGGATCTCGTTCTGTGATGAATACTGTTCACAATTATACTTAAACACTTACAACATGTGTGGGACCTTTACGTGTTGTAATCCTCGTAGTTTAAATGACTTGTATTGATTTGCAGTACACACGTGCACGTCTACTGTATTATAACCCTAACCCAGGGGCAGCTGGCGGTGAAACTGCTCCGATCCGCTGCGATTGCACTAGAGTAATATTAAACTAAATAGAAGAGCAGAAGAAGAAGAAGAGCACTCTAAGCCAATCAGAGAGCAATTTGCTGCTGCCCGGTGACCAGCTACCAATAGGAAACGTGAGTGTGAGCGCGGATAAACAGAATTGTTGTGTGTCGGCCTCGGCGATATTGTGTTTGTTGACAGTAATAAGAGTAATTGTCTCAGGCCGTTAAATCGCCTCACGATGAGCCTGTCTCTGAGGTAAGCCGCTTTGTCGCAGTTAGTTCGACAGCCCAGCGCACAGAGCTAGTCGCTAGCTCTTTCATACAAGAGCTGCTAGCATGTTAACTTTGCAACGTGTTTGCTGTGTTTGTTCGGTAGTGAGGATGCACAGGAATTAGCTGCAGCTGCTAATCAGTTAGCCACATTCAGAGAATGTAATGAAAATAATAAATTTTTTTGTTTCTCTGAATGTTGATTGGACGACTACGATGCACTGTACTATAGAGACCACAACTACTGCTCAGTGATCGCTGCTAGCGCAGGCACATAGTTTGTCTTTCATCCAGTCGTATTTACATGTTCAGTAAGAATCGAGAGCGCACAGCCACAGCATCAGTACCAGGACAAAGCAGCGTTTTTCTCTTTAAAAAAAACAAAACAAATGTGCATTCTTGACTAACATTTTCAATGAGTCTGTTTTATTTTACATGGTCAAGTAATGTAGTGGTTACAGTGGTTAACGCCTGGTAAGCGGAAAAACCATCAGGAAAAGCATCTAGCTACAACTCTACCATGGGTGGGCCCAGCAGGTACCCCGTTTGACGAGGGAGCACCTGAAGTAGCAAATCCCCAAAAAAGTTTATCACAAAAATGAAGGGAAGATTAGTCATTGTCTTACATTCAACTCCAACTGAAGGCTTATCTTACCTTTGACACATGCTTTTAGGAGACAGAGAAGATGTGGCACTCAGATCCCTTTTCTCGTTTCCTCCCTTCACCCCCAACTGGTCACCGCCTCTTGTTGAGTCTGGTAATGCTGGAGGTTTCTTCCTGTTGAAAGCGAGTTTTTCTTTTCCACTGTCACCAAAGCACTTGGTCACAGGGGTTCATGTGATTATTGGGTTTTCTCTGTCTTCACTGTGTTATTGTACGGTTGTTATATAAAGCACCTTGAAGGAACTGTTGTTATGTTTTCAGAATCAGAATCAGATGTACTTTATTAATCCCGAAGGAAATTATGGGTTACAGCAGGCAGCATGCTAGCACTGTACAAACAAACTAACTGAATTCAATTTCTTTATTTTAAAATTGATTCTCACAAAATGAGAAGAGGCATCAAAATTGTTGTAGCCCTTCTGTCAAGCCTCCAGTCTGTGTGTTCCTCTCTCCACCAGATGGACTTTAGTCATTGAGACATTCATCACGATGTACCAAGATGACTTCTGAGTTCCAGGACTTGGAGAGAAGATAACAGATGGCATAAAGAACAAAAGAGAAAAGCCCCTAGAAAACTGTGGAAGCAATGCTAATCATAGTAGTTGTCCCAAGGAGCCAATTATTATTTAAAACAGGGTCCGTGTTAGTCAGTTATGTAATTGCAGAGTTTCACTATTTCAGAATTAGAATTATTTGGATGCACATTCGTCAAACTGTGTACTCAAAGTCTTTCTTTTAGATCACTGTCAATCTTTGCATGTGGAACAGATTTCTGGCTCACTCCTCTTTTATTCAGATGGAAGCTCCAAATAGAGCTCCAGGTGTTAGCTGCCTCTGGCAAGACTTGCTTCTAGTAGGACTTGTGTTTCACTCACGAGGAGCTTGAAAAGCATCTTTTAATCTGTGCATGAAGAATCTAACAGAGATTGTGCCAAACACTTCACAGCTGGAGCATCCCTAATACAAGCAGAAAGTCATTCATGATCTTCACCAGTGTGTTATGTGTATCTGACACTGATCATAGAAGATAAATGTTTTTGATATTCAAACAAGCAGCTGTCAGAGTAACGTTCTGTCGTGTGGTTTGGCTGCTGATAAATCAGATCTGTATTTGACCGGAGCTACTTTGTCATATTGCTTCCGATATTTGCACTGCACTCTGTTTGTGTTGCAGACACAAAGTGTACACACCTGTAAACATCAGCCTGTAAATAGTTCCAGTCTCAGTCAGGTTTAAACTGATCACAGAGATGCAGGCAGTGCACTCAGTGTTTGGATAATGTGTGCGTTATCTAAACACTGAGTGCGCTGCCTGCATCTTTGTCTGTTGTGTGCTTTGTCAGCCTTTTGCTTTCCAGCCAAGCTTCTTCTGTAAAGCTGTGGTGTTCTGCCATCCTCTGTACAACGTACTCTGTGTTGAAGCTTTAATTTGGGGTAACGGTGGATAAATATTTCATTTAAGTTAAAGAAAAGTTTGCAACATGACTGCAGCTGAAACCGGTGTTATACTTGTGTGACACATCCTGCTGCATCTGTCTCTCTCCAGAACGGAGCTCGTAGCAGACAAAAACAAGCGTAAGAAGAGGAGAGAGCTCACCGAGGATCAGAAACATGAAATCAAAGAAGCATTCGAGTTGTTTGACACAGACAAGGACAAAGAAATTGACTACCACGAGCTGAAGGTGAGCCCGGGATGAGTTTGACAGCCAACATCAGTCCAGTGAGGCGGTATTTAATCTGTATGCTGTGTAGAGTTATTACACTGTGTCACGTGTCTGTTGTAATGAACTCAAGCAGCAGTTGTTCCCACACATTTACATCTGCTGTGCTGCTAGAAACATCTCACAGTCACAAACTGTCAACAGGTGGCAATGCGGGCACTGGGCTTTGAAGTGAAGAAAGTGGATGTTCTCAAGATCCTTAAAGATTATGACAGAGAGGGAAACGGGAAAATAACATTCGAGGACTTCAGTGAAGTAGGTAAGTTCGCCTTCCCTGCATGTGCCTGTGTGCAGACGGGGAATGAAATAAACATGATGAGAGGAAGAACATCTCTGAAGTGTTTCAGTAACTCTGATGCATGCTGCGTACGGTTCTGCAGTGACCGATCGCATCCTCGAGCGAGACCCCAAAGAGGAGATCATGAAAGCCTTTAAGCTGTTTGATGATGACGAATCAGGAAAGATCAGTTTGAGGAACCTGAGACGCGTGGCTCGGGAACTCGGGGAGAACATCAGCGATGAAGAGCTCCGCAGCATGATCGAGGAGTTCGACACGGACGGAGATGGTGAAAGTAAGTCGGCACCGCCACGTTCCCGCCCGAGGCATGAGTGTGCGTCCACGCTGTACTCTGTTTCTCGACATCGATCATTGTTGTTATACATTTAATCCCTAGAAGGGAAACGTGTTCAGTTTGTTTCAGTTAGCAGGAGTGGGTGGACTTTGGTGCACGTACAGAAGAGGCGTGTGAACATTCAGAGGGCGCTCTGATCAGAGCTGGCCAGTTTCCTCAGTGGTGATAATAAAGGCACTAGCATTCATAAAGCACTTTTCCAGACTTAAACTACAAGGTGCATTAACCCATACAGCATTCTGACATATGGTATAAAAACTGAGCATTTAATGTGATTCCATGCAAACACGCCTGCTAACATTCACATTTACACTCACAGCTTACACAGCTGTCCTCCTGAAAGGCCTGAACCAGGTTTAAGGACTCCATTCCTCCACTGTTATCTTCTTCACTGCCCTGTGCTACAAAAGAATATTTATTTTATTTTTATTTTACATTTACAACTTGTTTTTTTCTGGGGTCCTCGTGGGACCCCATCGAGGAGCAGTAGGCTGTGGATCTCTTAAGATCTCACTGTTGGGTTTGTAACGTCATGCTACTCCTACATTTCTGTCTTGTTCAAAGATAAGATATAAAACAAAGTTCAAAGCTAATCGACCTGTGTGTTCTCCTTTTTATAAAATAATAGTCGATAAGAGAATCGATAAAGAATTGAATCGTTAAAGAGAATCGAAAATGGAATCGGAATCGTGAAATTCTTATCAATACCCATCCCTAGCTAGAACTGAACTTGTCAGTGACAAATAGAGTTGATTACTCTGACAGGTCTTGCACCTTTTCTATGACTTATGGGACATTCAACTTAATATTGTGAAATATTAAACAGGCTATATGGGAATATGGGATTTGGGCCAGCTGGTTGTGTTTTAGAGAACTGAAACGGTCATTTTAAAGCTTTTTTCTTTTGTTTTTGGCGCTCTCACTGACTGACTGGACTTGTTCACCCCCTTTCCAGTAAACCAGGAGGAGTTCCTTGCAATTATGGGCGGAGACTCCTGATGAGGGATTTCTCTGTTGCTGAGGACTTCTTGGTTGGATTCGTCGTCCAATTTGTGAGAAGTTAAGCGACATGATTGTCAACAGGGACACAGCTTCCTCTGAAGCATCTCAAGTGGACAGAAGTCGTTTCATTGACCCCGAGGGTTTAACTTGAGTCATTCCATAAAAGCACCGAACTGTGTGGCAGATTCAACGTCAGCCAAACTTATTTCTCATTGAAGGTGAAAGTTAAAATCATTGTAGTCTTTAAAATGCCAGCCTGTGTTTTCTCCCCATGTGATGCTGTCTCTGTTAAATCTGTAAGTGTTTCAGGACCATTTCACACCTTCCTGTTGTTAGATCCTGTAAAAAGGTCTTTTCACTCTTTTCTAAACACATTTACTGTTGGAGAGAATGGACACAAATAGGAGTAAAATGTCTGTGTATTGTAAAGGACACGTATTTCATAAGCAGTTAGTTTGAATGGTTGTATTTCCAGTTTACATGTGCATGGTCAAGTGTTCTATTTATTTTTGACACAATAAACTAGTTTCCCAACAAGTCTTTTTGAACTTGAAACTGATGAATTACATCTGCAAAGGTCAACGTGAAACTCAGCAGCTGTATTAAAATAACAGAATCCAATGAAAATGCTGAAAAACCCAAAACAAAGCAAAAAACAGACAAACATTCAATTTCATATAATGTTAAAAAAAAAAAACAACTTTAAAAGAAACCCACTGACCTTTTGGCCCTTTGGTAGACGGCTGCTCGCCCTCTGCCTGCCTCTCTGTTCCAGGTGAGCACACCTGATCGCCACAGCTGAGCAGCATCCAGACCGAGTCTTTCTCTCAGCACTGGTAGTTGTGTCTCTGCTGTGGGTTTGTAGTGATGGCCAAACGAAGCTTTCTGAAGGACTGAAGCTTGTGTTGAGGAATAGTTCGTTACTCAAAGCTTCTCAACACCGTCATCTTTGGTGACATCTGTGGCCAAAAATATAATGCTATGCGATATGCTTTAAACGTGTGTGTGTGTGTGACAGGAATGAGTCACCTGCAGGATCCAGTATGTTATGAATAAACGTTCCCTGTCTAAGCGTGTGCCACGGTGTGTTTTCCTCATGCTCGCCACTTCTTGATGTTTTTTACTAATAAAAAAACACACTGTATATAAGAAAGTACAACACAACCTTGTAATAGGTGTCTTGTGCTGTGAGTTCCTGTCTCCACTCCACTACCTCTCACACAAATCCCACCAATCATTCAACTCCTGATAAACCATGAAACGAGGTAGTGAAGCAGTCATGTGCTAAATGAAGCTTCGATCACGTCGTCGATCGTGTGACTCTCTCAGACGACCCAAGCCTCGGCACAGTGTTCCTGAAGCCGTGTGCTGAAGCTTCAGCTTCAAGCGCGCCATCACTACTGGTTTGTGTTGGTGTTTAGTCACGGTGCTGGAAGTTGGTGGCAGCTCGGTCAGGTTTCTCTGCCTCTTCGTCTTTATGTAAACCTGGCCAGGCACATGAAGTGTACTTTTGTTTCTAACCTAGAGCTTAGTGTGTTCTTGGGGCTTTTGTTTTTTTTAGAAAGTCCACTCCATTCTCTAAATTTTGGTTGTTTTGTTATTGTGAGAAATGAGGGTTGGTTAGGATTGGCTACCAGTTTGTGGAGCATGCAGTTCCAGTCAGGGCTGACCTTGTTCCTCACATGTGGTTTCCAAACACCAAAATGATGTCCTGGTAGCTACATCCTTATCATATACTGTGATGTGACTGGGATGAGCTTTGAACTCAGCAGGAATGACTGATATCAGGTGTGCATGATTGCACAACCAGTGAGACTGTGGGTGTGGATTAAAAGGCAGCAGTGGATATTTAACACGTGTGAGCAGGGAGCAGGATGTTACATGGGTCAGCTGTGCCACCTCTGGGTCATGTTCAGCTGCTTCGGGCTGCCGGTAACAGTGAGCTGATTGGTTGTTCCTGTATTAAGAGCGGAGGCTTGTTGCATCACTCAGCTTCCAACCAGGGCCGCTCCACTTCATACCTGAGTGACGCCCCACTCAATTATGTGGAGACTCGCTGTGGGATTTCACTGTTCAGCTGAAACAGCTCAGCCTCTTCTGTGGTTGTTTTAATCACCAATTATTGCAGTACTGTCCATGCACATGAGAGGTGACTAATGCAAACAGATTTGGGCACAGATGCCAGTCCATCCATTCTATGTAGCAAAAATAAAGGGCTTTTTTTATGTAGTTAAATATGGACTAGAGTCAAGGCTTGTGGATAAAAGGAGCGGATACTAAAGACGTCTCTGTAGGCCTGTGAAAACTTTGCCTCTTTACCTTTTTTCTCATAATTTCTGTGTTTTTTGTTTTGTTCTCATACAGTGATTGCTTCAGTGTGGTTGTGATTTGTGATTCTGTAGGCAGGGAAAATAAACGGGCTTAAAATCCTCTGGTGTTTGTAGATGTGTACATTATAGTAGAATAAAATGACATGCTAAATGAATGGTACATGATATAACTGATAAAGACTAATATAGCAAAACCACAAATTACTAGAAAAAGCAGGGTGTTTGGTACCCGTTACTGAAAATAAATAATATGTAAATCCAATATGTCTCCTGGCTGGGCAGTCCTGAATAAAGCACACTTAGTGTTTGCTGTATGTTAACATCTGCAGACACACAGAACGCACACTCGCATGCAGTAGTTTTGTAACAAGCTTGTGCATCCTCCCTGCTGTACTTCGGCTGCCCACAAGATGGAGTGATGTACCTGATCACTGCATGCACTCTGTCCTTCAGGTCTTTGTGAGACAATTGTGAGCACTGCTTCTGATAAAGCTTACATTTAAATTTTATTGTATACTTTTTATGTAAAAATGAAAAAAAAGGAAACTGTGGTTAAAAGTGCAGTAACATTTTAGTTCAGCTGCTTGGCATGAGCATGATTAGCAAAGGCACTCTTCACCAAAACAGCTCATGTTTGAATCCATAAAGGTCATACTGCCATACTGATGACAACGATTAGGAGACTGCTGAGAAATCTCACCTCATAATGTGACGCATGTTTGTAATAAAGGCAGTTAGCAGATGCAGAGTACTGCCCACAGAGCGTTTGGGCGGGTCGTCATCAAGCGAGGCCTTTACTGATTGGTTTGGATGAAGGCCTCTGGATCGCATTGCGTTACACTCCATCAGGAACTCAGATGATTGAGAGGATTGTGGTTGGATAACCCAGTTTGCTTTGGTTCTACTTTGTGCCAATGAGTGGAGGATTCTGAGCTTTTCTCTTGAGCAGGAGAGTTGAAGTCTGTAAACTGGGACACATGTAAGTAATGCTGTAAAGGCTGGGAAACAAAGTGTTGTATGTATGTGCACGATTAGGCTGAAGGTCATCACTGATGTTGATTGTATGAACATGCATGTGGTCATCACGGTGAGGCCCTGAGCCTTCCTCTGGTGCATGCTCAGCTGTCACGTCCCACACTGGAGCAGCACATGCTCTAGAAATAACCCAACCCAGTTCCTTCCTAGTTACAACCTCAAACTCGCCCTCCTGTGGTTTCCACTATGTGGCTTCATACACTCACTCTCTTGTGTTGCTGGTAGTAATCTGTGCTGATGAGAATTCAAACAATGCATCAGACGGCAGACCCAAGTCTTATTGCGCTTTGGTTGGGGGTAAAAGCATACGTTACCTGTGCTTCCACGTTTAGATGGACTTGGGTAAAAAGCTCTATTATCTATGAAGAATCCTTTTGCAGTGGATGGTTAGCAGGACATTGGCTAAACTGTAATCTTGAAGTAATTACATAGGTTTAGGTCTTTGTTCACTTATTTACTGCATTTGTAAAAAAAAAAAGAGTCTTGGACAATAATAATGGGCCATACCACATTATTAGCAAGGAATGAAAATGGGCCTCTAGCACAGCATTCTGTGGTTTTATCTTCAGCTGACCCATCTGTAAAACATAAATGTCGGTAAAATACACAAGGAGTAATGTAACTGAAATGTTATAAAAACATAGGATTGGTGAATAACACATTATTTGGTCACCACTGTCAGGCAATCTTGCATTTCATCAGCTGTGGCGTTGACATACTTTGGATGTGACACATGGATCAAACTGATAGTGGTAACGGGATAAGTCCTGATTTAAAAAAAAAAGAAAGAATTAAAACTTAAAAAACAGTGATGGCGTTGACAATGACTCTGGACACATTCACTTAAACACATGAAAAAGAAATGTCGTAGCTATTATCTTAAAGTATTTAAGTCATTGATATAATAATAATATTAACATTGACATATTATTTTTAGTATTATCACACCTGTTCCTGGACAATGGTTATTTTTAGGTACTAGTAACAAATTGTACTATTTTACAATATATGCATGAAAACACCCCAGATTTGACTGTTGCTGCATAAACACTGGCTTTGTTTGTCTTTTAGTTTACTGGGTTCAGACGTTTATGCAGATTTTGAGCCCCAGAGTGTGAGTTTTATGTGGGGACCGCGATCTGTCTCTTAGTCGTGGTACTGGAATCGCTCGGCTACATTTGGTTTCAAAAAACTATAAAGACGATGGATTCAGTGAAAAGTCAGAACTCGATGAAGCGTAACATTCAATCACTAAAACTACTTTTTCAGGAATGCGAGTAAATAACTGTTATCTGGCATCTTAATGAGAAGTTTTTAAAAAGCCAAATGTTTGACTTTACTTTTTTCAGCTTTGTTAAAAACAGCATGGATAACCACTATAATTAGATTGTAACAAAAATATCCTTTTGATTATACTAGTCATTTAAGACTAGATTTACTAAACCTGCGCACATTTGCGTAACTTCCCTCATCCCAACTGGCTTTTTTATTTTCTGGTGCAAGTCCTGAGGTGTTAATCACCCCTGCTGAGATTTTCACAGGTCGTCCTCCAGCTTTTGTTGTGCTTTTGTTGTTGAGCTGAAGGCCTGTGAAAAATCTCAGCGGGGTTCGGAGGTGTTAGGTTCAGGGGAATTTACGCAAATTTGCGCAGGGCTAAATCTAATAGTAGGGACTTGCACCAGGAAAAAAAAAAAGGCTCAGTAATTCTAGTGTTAACCATGACAGATATTTTTTAATCATTTTGGTCATTATCAATACTGTGAATAGCTGTGGAATAAGCCGTACATGCAGGAAAATACTGAAAATGTCAAATATTGGTAATTACATAGCTTGACCACCAGAGGGAACAACAAGATTTCTTGTTCTTAACCAAAACTGCCAACGTTATTATGTATCTTAATTATAATTTATTACAAACTTCTCACAAATCTCTATGTTTTTCCAAGAAGCTGGCTGAGTGAGCATTTTCAGCCAGTTCCTGCTGCACCTCATGGGGTTGACTTCAGGTGCACCTCATGAGATGTCGGAGGAACGCCTCCCTGACTGTGCTGTCTCCAGCTGTTTGTGTCCGTGTCTGCAACAGAGTGTAATCGGGATTTAAAGAGGCGCTTGTAATCAACTCCCAGTCTAAACACAACTACAGTTTTCAGTTTGATTTTGTTCACCAATTGTCATCATTTCCTGTTGATCGTAAAGCCGTGCTACTGTTCACTCTGATTTATTTTGATGCAAAGTACATAAAATATATTGAGGTATTTTTTTAAAAACATAAATATCCTAAGTATAATGAGAAACCATCTAATAAATCCACAAAAATGTATCAGCGAGGCTATCTCAACATTTTTTTATTTTATTTTTTATAATACTTTAATTTAGGTGAAAACTGGAAGACAAATATTAACGAATGTTTGACTAAATAAAATATTTGTTTGAAATAATGCTGTTTAGTTGGGTTTGTGTATATCTGTGTGGACAAACCCAGAGCGATCTGAATCTGTGTGTTTAAACTCTGATGGGGACTTCAGCTCCGGGCCCACCTGTCCTTCATTAGGCGAGCTATGCCGACCATGTGACAACAGTCAGCCTCCAGCCCTGACAGGAGCACACGGGAGCAAGGGCCGCTGTGATTGGTTATATCTGAATGAATGAATCATGTATAGCTATTGCTTAACTATTCCATATGTTAACAAAAATGTGGTTGGTGGGTTTTTGTTTTGTTTTTTTAAGGCACATGAAGGTGAAGAGGTGCTTTATGATGTAAGGTAAGGACCATACAGAGGAAATAGGAAATCACAACCATCACATCCAGGTCGGTCCCTGCAGTTAAAATAGATGCTGTGTGTCCACAGGGTTGACTTCATGGATGGACAATGTTGGGTATGGTTTATATAGAACATGTATGCTCTGCCTTTGAATCAGTCATGTGTAAACAGAACTGCTCAGAGTTTGGATGCAGTTCCTGCCTCATGTTTGTGTCATCTCTCTCTCACCCGTCGGCTCTGTCATGACTCAGTGTTAGTGATTTCCTGTTTTATTTTGGTAGTCCTTGTCCTGTGTGCTTCATGTTCAGTTTTACTTCCCCTTGTCATTCAGTTCAGCTACATTGTGCCTCCACTTCCTCTCATCACCTGCTTGTCACCTGTCCAATCATCAACCTTCCTCCTGTTTCCTAACGTCTCGACTTTAATTTTCTCAGCTCCCTTTTGCTTTTTTGTCTTATTTTTGTACTGGTCATCAAGCTTAATGTAAAACAAGCTGGTTTATCTTCACCTGGCTGTGAGCTCCTCCACTACACCTGATATGCTTTCATGGAGATCATGATATTGGGCTGGATCAGGTGACCCTGCATCGTCACTTAGTTACTCTGCAGTAAATATAGGCTGCTGGGGGTTTCCCATGATTCACTCACTATGTGCTTATACACCACTCTGTATGTAATCATTAGTACTTATTAACCTTTGGTGCTTTTCCAAAGTGTGTCTTCGTGATTTGAACTGAATAACTCTCAGAGCCTGTTAACAGAAGGGATACTACACTGGGGGAAACAGCTCAACTTTTTCAGATTTTCTTGCATTTAAATTCAAAATGAGCACATATGAGTCTTAATATGGTGCACTTATACAGCTTAAACATTTTAATTTTTTTCTGTTGTTTTGTGAATAATATATTGATTTATAAGACTCTTAAATCATTGCTACTCGTCTCATCTCTTCGGGTTAGACTGTACACTGCCTGGCTAGTGACAGAGTTAGATGATGTCTGCTATGCGTGCTCTCCATACTCACCATCCACACCAACCACCTCTTATTTATAGATCAATACTGAATTTTAAAATGGTGAATAAGATTCTGAGGCTGATGACTTTACATACAGTAGCATCATGAATATTATGCTGTTCATAAATTCTTTGCAATAAAGTATTTAATGCTGATGGAGGAGCTGGAGGGAACGCAGACACAGGCATGAGGTGGGAATGTCTGGACACATGCAGTGGATTGTGGACTATGCTTGGCAGCTGGCTGGAGATGGATTCGTTTTCACACGCTCATGGATTTCACAGTAACCTCATCTCTCCACATCCCAGCTTCACCCAGCCGCACTGCTGTGGATCCTCAATGGCACCTAAAGAAACAACCAGATTCCTCCCAACAACACTGTAGTTGTCACACATTTGATCACTTTAGTGGAATTTGGTGAAGTGATGGAATGACTTTTCTAATCCAGTGAAATTACAGTGGAGCACACGTTGCAATAAAGCACACAGAAAGGTTGTACTTGGACAAAATAAACCCTGACTCCAGTAATAATATTTTAGGATTGTCTGGACACATCTGGTTCTCTTCTCAGTGAGCTAGCATCCAGCCCTACCCGTCGGCCTTTACACATCCACTGAAGACAGCAGCAGCCCAGATTAACGACTTTAACAATAATTTAAGCTCAAAGTAGTTAAAAAATATTGAATGCTGCTGAGATTATAAAGAATTATTGCAGAATCTTCCAGAGAAAAATCAATTTTACAGTAAGGAGGAAACACTTTTACACAGACTGTATATAAAAGTTGGAAGTAGTCGCTACAACAGCGCCCACTGGTGTCCCGCACACACATCTAAAGCCTTGGGCTTAGTGTTTTGGCTTCCAGCAGGCTGGCCTTTTAGAGCCAGTCTGTGTTGGGAATGCTCCAGTGAAGAGGACAGGAAACTGTATGAAACAATTCTTGTACAGGATATATAAAGCTGGATATTCAAACATGGAAGTCTAGCCACACTTTTTTTAAGTCTCAGACGTTTCTGCTTGATTTTAAAAGAAAGAGCCTTCTAACAGAGACAGGTGGAGAGGTACGAGCAAGGAAAAAGAGGCTGATGATTTTGATTCGCACAATTAGAAAATGATGGTACACATGTCTCCTAGAAGATGCGATTAAGTAATTGTGCCTACACCCATCTGGACCAACCGGTGAGCACGGCGAGGGTCGTGTTTTTTGTGTTTTTAGTACCATCAGGCTGACCAGCTGACAGCGATGCAGGAGGACGCCTCTGTTGTGACCTGGATTGTTGATTACCTGACAGCAAGACCAGAGTAGTCACAGGCTACAGAGAGAGTAGAGGAACCAAACACAGACAGAGGGTAGGAGACAAAACTGGACTTAACAAAAAGACAAAACTGAAGGAAATCCTGAACAGAAACTGAGAAACTATGACTGGGACTCACTGTGACTTTATACTATGATTAAACAAGATAACAAGTATGACTGACCTGACTGGGACGACAACACTGAACACAGGAGCTGATCAGGGGAAATGGAGACACGTGAGGACACAAATATAATGACACAGAGGAGAGTAAAATGAACTACATTTACACAGAACACAAGAGCCTTTTCAAAATAAAACAGGAAACATGGAGACTTAGACACGACAACAGCAGACCTAAAACACATGACGGACTAGAGAAGCAACCAAACACAGAAACCAAGGAGACAGACGATCAATGATCACTGACCTAAACCTCCACTAAACCCTAAAGAAGAATCACACTCAAACTTATAAACAAACTAACATGAAGACTTCAAAAAGTACACAATAAACTCCGAGACCCGGCCTGTGACAACAATATCTGCATATTCAACATTGTGTGTCTGACAAGGTGATGAGCGATACAGGGGGACCCCAAGAGACCTGTCCCTGTGTCCTGTCCCCCTTCCTCTTCACCTTCCTCACCACAGTCTTCAGCCACTGCACAGACCTGCCGTCTTCAGCGGTTTGCTGCTGACTCTGCAGTGGTTGGATGCATGAGTGAGGGTGATGAGAGAGAGTACCGGGCTGTGGTCGACTTTAGGAGGACCAGGAAACCTGTGACCCCTGTCTCAGGCCGAGGGGTCCATGTGGACATCGTGGAGGACTATAATTAGGTTAAATACAAAGTGACAATAAACTCGGCTCTCCCTATTTTAGAATAGAGTAGAATAGAACATTGCTTTATTGTCATTGTACATGTACAACAAAATTATGTTGTTGATTTTTTTTTTTTTTTTTTACTTTTTTTTAATAAAATAATTTTTTTTGGCCG
>VUQR01006351.1:10926-26118 GCA_015108515.1 Hemichromis elongatus | reverse complement strand
TAAATTAATTACAAGATATCACCGATTTTTTTCATTTAGATGCCAAAGGAAAAGGGGGGGGGGGGGGGGAGAAAAAAATTTTTTTTTTGAAAAAAAAATATTTTTTTTATTTTTTTTTTTTTTTTTTACTTTTTTATAATAAAATAATTTTTTTGAGGCAGCCGAGGCATTTTAACATCTGTCGGACAATGTTCAGGATTTTTTTAGTGCGATCCTCTGTGCTGCTGCATGCTGGGGCAGCTGGTCGAGGGTCACAGATGCCAACAGACTCAATAAATGGATCCACAAGGCCAGTAGTGTTGTTGGGATAGAGCTGGACACCCTCGGTGTGGTGTCAGAGAGGTGGATAAGGGCAATGCGGGACAATACCTCTCACCCATGACGTGCTGGCCAGTCACAGGGCCGTGCTCAACTGCTCCATCTAATGTACAGAACACGCTACAACAGTTTTCACATCCTCTAAAGTGAAAATAACAAGGTTGTAGTTTGCAGTAAAATGTCAGTTATATATATTTAATCTCTGTAACATTCAGTATATTTATATTTGAGCTATTTCTTAAAATTAGTAACTTATATTCAATGCAATTTTCAATTAAATTTAATTTTATACAGCACCAAATCACAACAACAGTCACTTCAAGGTGTTTTATAATTGTAAGGTAGACCCTACAATAACCTTTTTCTACCTTTTTTATATGTTGAATATCTATATCTATATCTATTAAATATTAATATTTAATATATATTTAATATTAAATAATACAACATACATATATATATATATATATATATATATTATTTAATGGAGTTCAGCCTGTTACCATTCTTACTGTAGTTTCAGGATTATACTAATTCTGATTCTGACACTTTCCAGCACGAGTAAAACCCTGAGAGGCAATGTGACCCATGGGGATGTGTGACTTAGCCACTATCATTGTCATTCAGCCTGTTAAACATTGTGTGTGCAACATGTTGTTGAAAAATAGGAGTACATATAATATTTTAACTGATTATGGTATTAAAATTCTTATCACCTGTGGTATAGGATGTATGTGGTATTATAAATGTAATGAACCAACTAGTGAATTTATGATTTTGTGATACATCTCTAATCTCCATGTAGATGCTGTGTTGTGTTTGGGGTTTGCAGACACTCGGCCTGCGCCCGCGTCTAATGGTTTCACACACTGTGGAAACCAAACACGCTGCCCCTCCACTCGCTCTGCTCAGCAGTGACAGGAGTGGACAGCTGAGGTAATCCTGTGCTGCAGATGCTCCGAGCGCTGATATCTACCAATCTCACAGGTTTGATCGCCCTCCCTATCTCTCTGTAATGTGTAGAGCCCATGTTCTATGGGAAGTCATCCGGGGCTCTTACACCACGGCCCATGTAGGCTTCTGAGTGTCAGCAACACATTTCTGTGTGTTTCTGTGTGTCTTCATTTCATTTTCTGTCTCTGTAGCACGCGCACACACACACACACACTGGCAGCATCTGTGATAACTCAAATCTAAATATACCATGAGTGACAACGACAGGTGGGCCAGCTCCTTCACATACATACACTCAGCTGACTCGGACATAGGAGGTCACTGGGTGTGTGTGTGTGTGTGTGTGTGTGTGGTGGTGGAATGGAGTGGGCGGGGTTTGAGTGTGCGGACTATGTGCTGCTCAGTGCAGACAGAGAGCTCAGATCCGAGCTCTGCCCGGCTCTGGGTACCCCTTCGTCTAAGCCAGCTGGTCTGGCTTAAAATCTCTCCCTGTGTTTGAGTCCTGTTTTGTCTTTTATAAAAAGAATCCTTTCTTGTTTGATACAAGGGAGCGAAACCCACAGCTGGAGCTGCTGGGGACCCTTCCAGGAGAAGACGGAACCAAAAGCACTGGTGAGTGAGCCGGACAAACACGTCTGTTAGTCACGGAGAAATGGAAGCACTGAAACAGAAGATGATAAAACGTTTTTATCACACGGGAAACAAATATTAACTTTGAAGACAAGGTGGAAGGGTAGACCTTTGATGACAACAGAAACAAGCTGTAAACATGCAAAATACAGACATCCATAGCAACACGGGCACTGATCATAACTCCCTTTCCTTTTTTGTCTTTATTGGTGTCTATCAACTCCTGAGAAAAGCTTTAGTTGCTAAAAGACCAACTTTATCTTTAAAAAAGTAGCTGATTCTAATATTAAAGCACAAAAGGTAACATAATTATGTATGAAAATGAACCTATCATTGGTACTGTGTATGTATTTTCACAGGAGGACGTATTTAATGTTAACGTAGCAGACATGCTCTTTGTCTTATTTTATAGACTATGTGCTGTAATTATTAAATGTTTTATATGTGTAACATTAATTTTGATTGTACTGACCACTGCCAGGATTTCATCTGATAATCACTTCACACTTTTCTTACACATAAACTCATACTGATGAGTGCAGCTCTTTGTTCAGGAGCTTTGAGGGGCTGGCCTTCACGCTGGTATGTGTGTTTACTGCGACTGTATGTGCTTGTTATAAACATCAGAAATGTGTAAACTCTATATATTGTTATTTAAATTAACATTTACAAAAAAAAAAAAATCCAAATAAGTGAGCAGCTGCAGGAATCAGCAGCACCAGCTGTCAAGGCTCCATCAACCTCTATTGCTGCACAACAGCTTTAAATTATTAACCCAGTTTGTGTTCTCTGAAAAAGGGCTTTTTGTATAATTGTGAAATGTACATTGTATTTCAGTTTTGGGTGATTTTACCTTTTTTAACCTCTTACAGTTCACCACTTACCTTTGAACCATTTCAAGCTATTCATTGGACTTAATCGGAATAAATAGATGAAAAAACTGGGGTGTTTTAAAACTTTTGACCGGTAGCGTGTATCGTCACAGTAGTTAACATTTTATTGTTTTTTACATTAACATAACAGTCATTAAAAAGTCAAATTGGCCAATGTGGGATTTCTTCTTCCTAACATCCTCCTCTCCCTTCACATCTCAAATGTGTTCACAGTATGAGCTGGATACATCCATGCATACATGCATAATAGATCATCTGTCAATCAAACTTTATTCGTATAGTGCCTTGCACACAGTTTTGAAGGCTCTACAGCTGACTGAAAAAATAATAATAAGAAAATGTAAACAGTATAAGAAATTGGGAGTAATGCACAAGAGAAATAAAGTTATATAAATGAAACCTGTAGAACGATGTGCTGTTGTTAACAGCTAATATACAGTATATGAAAAAAAGTTCCAATTTTCATAATGTTAGTTATGAAAAGTTTGTTAGTAGTTTGTTAGTTAATGTTAGTAGATGCAAAGCTACTCCAGTAGTCTCTGCTAGAGTAGCTTTGTATCCTAGTTCAACAGCATCTTATTGAACCTATACGGGCCGCTGATGGAGCCATCGGGTTTGGCTTTAGCTTCTGTTTTAAACACATTTCTTCTGATTGGCTGCCCCTCATAAACAAACGACTTGAACAGCATGTAGAAGGGGAGTCTGTGCTCTTGAGAAGACCATGTTAGAGCTATACACTCTGCATGGCATCATATAGATTCAAGAGTAGAACAACAACTGTGTGACAATGTGTTTAATGTAGCCTGAAATGTTGGCTTCTTACTCAGCGATACTTGTACATGCCTTCAAATAAATAAAAGCATTTACCAGTGAAACAGGATTTAGATGACAGAAGATAAAGTCCCTTTGATATAAAGACAATTAAATGTTAAGTTCACACTATGATCAACAAAGGCTACATTCTTACTGACTTGCCAACATCATCTGTGGGCTCGTGTGTTAGTGTGCCAGCATGGCTTATGTTATAGTCCAGGTCAGCTTTGGAGATGTCAAACATACATGTAGAGCTTCCACTGAACATGAGTGTGAACGCATAAAAAGCTCTCAGTGCTCATTTGATATAGAGAAATGAATCAATTATGACAGAAAGTGAAGAAAATACAAACAGGAACTATCAACATTTCCCAACATTATAAGCAGTCCGTTTACATAATGACTGGCTGGCTGTGAGGCCAGTTTCTGGATCATTAATATGTAAAAAGTCACGATCACTTATCAACAACCACTGATCATGAGTACCGTTTATAGGGAATAGGTGCACTTTCAGTAGGTTCCACTGAGAGGCAGTAGTGAGCCTGAGCCAGCGTAAACAGCGTGCTCTCGTGTTTGTAGACCTGTTGAAAGTATGAATTCAAATGGAAGCAATTAAGAAACAAACTGTGTCGCTTCAGTCTAGACTCTCAATATATCGCAAGTTTCGTTTATTATTTATCGTTTTGTGTTTCTCCCTGTGTGTGTGTGTGTGTGCGCGTGTGTGTGTGTGTGGGTGTGTGTCCGCGTGACGGTGCCGCCTCCTGACGTCCAGGTGCTCGCTGACAGTCAGAAGCGTGTGCTCTCGGAGGAGACTCACGGATGGAGTGAACCGCTGGCCGGAGGGGAGTCACCGCTACTTAGACATGCGGGAGTGAGCGTGGAGGTAAGCCGCTTCACCTCACGGTACCTTTGCGCTTTGTGTGTGCGCGCGCGCGCGCGGGACTCCACGCGGCGTTTGACCAATAAACGATAGAAAGCCGACAGCAGCGGGGGATCCTTTCCTGTCTGCACGGCGGGTTCCTGTGTCAGAGGAGGCTCGCCGGTGTCCGGACAACTTGTATTCCGGTGTCGCTCCCTGCTAACTTAATTTAATTGTCTGTATTTTGTTGGGCTTGGTTGGACCGTCGCGTAGTCCGGGTCGGTACTCGGGACCCCTCTGTACCGTCGCCGCTCCGCCTCAGGAATGTTCCCGTTGTGCCGAGCAGCGCAGGTAAGACAGCCGGAGTGAGTGCTCGGAGAAAGTTATCAGCTGATGGAAACCACTGTACGTATTCATCCGCGTGCTTCTCGAGGCGTTTATCCGGACGGGATGAAGCCCTGACGGGGCAGGTTTGTTGTAAGTGACCCCTGTTAAATGCTGAAGCGGTGTAACCCAGAAACTGACTAGCTGTAGCTAATATCACAAGAATCTGGATAAATCAATAACAGTTGAAGTTATATTTTAAGGCAAAATGTCTCCGGTACTGTACCTTCTCCGGTGATTCACCAGCTCGGAATCTAAAGCTGTGTAAAAACATATCTGAGTGTATCATCACTGAAAAAAAAAAGCTATTTAAATTTGGGAAACAGGCGTCAGATGTTTTTTGCTCATAGCAACTTTCAAAATTACATTAGTCAGATATTAGGAGGTAAAACTGAAGTTTACATACAGCCTGTATCCAGGGGGCACGCACAGGGTGGTCACGTGGTCCCCCACAGTCAGTTTGTTACTGTAATTCTACCTGAAACACTGTCAAACCTAAATGAAAATGTGCTCCCGGCCAGTGACATACATTTAGGGCACGCAGCCTGTATATGATCACATATATGAACACTCACCCTATCTGTGTATGATCCTGAAGTTCAGAATCACAGTACTTTATTTATCCCTGAGGAAATGATGGAGTCAGAGTTGCTCCAAGACAGTAAGAACAGTAACTGACTAAACTAAAGTTTTTAAAGTTTTAAAATATACACACTACCGGTCAAAAGTTTTAGAACACCCGTATTTTTTTTTGGTTATAGATGGCAGTTCAAGTCGTTCAGGTCCAATGAATAGCTTGAAATAGTACCACCAATGCACCGCTGAAGACTGGAAGAAGGTGTTATAAACTGATGAATCAAAATTTCAAACCTTCGGTTCATCACGCAGGATCTTTGTACGCCGTCGAGTAGGCAAAAGGACGTTTCCACAGTGTGTGGCATCAACTGTGAAACATGGAGGAGGAAGTGTGACGGTGTGGGTCTGTTTGCTGGATCCAGCAAAACCCCATCAGGCTGGTTTGGGCAGCAAACCAAAGCAACCTACATGGGTCACATTTATGGGTGTGATCAGCTGTTATATCTGCCAAAAGTTTCTACTTTGATGAGTCAAAGTTTAGAATACATTTGGGTTTAATAATTGATTCCATGATTTCTTTTTTTAACTCAAACTGCTTATTTTTACTGTTTTCATCTCAGAGTGCATCGAGACATTAAACTTTGTAATTTTCTAAAAAAGCTGTAAAAGGTGTTCTAAAACTTTTGACTGGTAGGTTTTAAGCCAAATGCCTTTTCTGATGCAACCCCAAAGAGATTCGTGTCTTCCAACTGGAGGATCATTTGCTTGTTCGGTGAAGGTGTAAACCACCACACTAAGGAGCCTCCAAAGACTAGATAGGTCTTTCATAAATAAAATGTTGGAGTTTTGTGTTGTGTTTCTGAGACACACGTGTACGTGCACTCCACTTCATCATACCTTTGCATAGATAAATGTTGAACCCTTTAAAGATGCTGCAAATGTCTTTATGATGTCATCCCCTCATGCTGAGCGTATGTTTTAGTGTCTGTGCCACAAAGTGACTCATGTGCTGCTAATAGAGGGGTGTCCCTAACCAAACCACATGTATTAGATCAGGTTACACATGTCTGTATCTGAAGCCTTAAAAGGAACTTTAATCAGTAGTTTAGCCCTGCATACTTATTTGTTGGTAAAAGTTTATGAGACTTTGAACTTTGCTGTCATGTTGCTCTGCCTGGTATCATGCACCCAAACATGACCAATAGGCTTTTTGCACTTTTGAAGCATTGCACAGCTCGACTACAACACACACCAGCTGTTATAGCCTGCTGTGTGCAGTACTCACGAGGTTCCTTTCCTCCCAGATTTCAGAGACATTTGCCGATAGTAAAAGGTCAGCTGGTTTACGGAAAGTACGCTTTCAAAATAAAATTCCCCAGACTTCTCTCAGCATTTTTCCTGTTTATCAGGAGTCAGCCCCCTAAGAGCCACGAGACATCCATCTCTTCTGTAGCTCCATGTGTTTTATCAAAGTGCAAACACAAAACAGCTGAACTTAATTGTAGGTATTTAGAAGTGTGAGCCCAGAAATGCTGTAAAAAAAACTCCACTAAAGTAACATTTTTATCTTTTGGGGGGTTAAACATTCTCTCTGAATGTGCATTTATACCCTGGTTCTTCCAGGACAAACCCTCCAGAAAGGTCATCTCCAAAGAAGATCAGGTCACCAAACCTGAGTGTAAAAGTGCACCACCATAAGGAGAAAATGGGCTCTTTATAGAACAAGATGCAAACAAATCATAACCATAATATCCACGTTATCATGCTTTTATGTTAATTAAAATCCAGCAGGAAGAAATCAAGTGAGAGTTCCTGAAAAGGCTTCTCGTGCTCCACAAATGTCCTGAATGCACGCCATTTATCAAACTACTGTGTTACTGAGGTATTTAATGATTGTTACATGGCTACACAACCATAAATACTTGTTGATCTTTGCACCACCATTACAGTGTGTTATCATTGGTCTGCCAACTTAGCAACAGTATATTTGTACTACATCAGTGAAGTTGCCGGTGTTATCTTCTACAATAACTTTCAGACAACATTGCCTCATAATAAAAATCATAAAAGTTTCTTAACAATGAGCTGAGTAAACTGATGCTCTATTTGGAGTTGTGTTTAAAAAAAGAGCTCAAAGAGCTCATCACCTTCACAGGTAATGGGTCTGTTAGGGACAGTCTAGCAGAGGTCTGAACATGTGCTTCTCTCTACCACGAGGAGTGTTGCTAGCAGGAGCGAGTCCACACATTCAGAGCCAGTCCTGGGACTGGAACACATCAGGTGTGACTTGGTCCTGCTGCTGATCTCTGGTGCTTCTTGTGAACTGGGATGCCTGGAACGGAGTCAGATTTCCTGCATGATCTGCTGCTCTCCTGTGCCCCGCTGTGTGCACCAGTTAGTCCTTAAGTCTGCCTACGGTTTGTTGTGTCTGTACTGTAGCTTCAACGGAGTTTGCTTTTTGTCTAGCTTTGTGGCTTGTAGCCGTAAATCATATTTTGTAACTTTGTTGACACTCATTTAGTAAAACGCGGACAAATCCAGAGAACTGCAGTACCTGTTACTCGGGGCAGAGTGAGCACAGCAGGTGGTATTAGCAGAAATAACACTCAGGCAGTCTTCAGTCTTCTCACATGACACATGTGCATTTGATCCATTGCATGTTGATTCCAGCAGCACTGCTCACTCTGTAGCAACTGTCTGCTGCTGCTGTCAAACGATTCACTTCCAGGTGGATCTGAAAACACTCAACGTTAGGCTCACTGAAGGCAGTGATCACATGGGACCATTCAGAGCTGTCCGTCCACATCCTGTCTCTGTCAGGCCCCTCGCACCCGCAGTCTCCGCCCACCCCACCTTTGCTGGCTCTATGGCTCTATATAGAGACATGCAGTGTCCTGCCAAGAAATACAAGGGCACTGGCACATGTCAGCTATTAGCCGTTCCTCCGTGTGATATGTAGCAAGACACACGCACACAGAAAATGTCCAGCACATAGGCAATCACACACACACAAGCCGCACTCTGTCTGCCAGGTTCGGTGTGGAGGAAAATAATTGGCGAGGGAGCAGCTGAGGGCTGCGTGAGACGGCTGATTTTCATCTCTTCCTTTGTTTAACAGTTGTTCCTCTGTCTGCGAACCAGAAACCAGCCGTATTGTTGTTCGGGGTAAAAAGTTCATTCTTGTATTTTTGGAATCCTGTTTTAAAACGATTCTAAAAATACCTGGGAGGTTCGTGCATGTGGGCGTGTGGAGGGTGAGCTGGGTGTAGATTTGCCGTCATCCAAGAAAAGATCAAACTCTGCGTTAAATCACTGGCAGACAAGTGCCCACATTTTGAGTTTTATTGTTTTACGCAATCTTCTTTCAGCAGCCTACATCTCCATGTGGCCTAAAATTCCCTGCAATGTGCTGACTGTGCTCGCCTGTGAGGCCCAAATTTAAACCATGTTGTTCCTTGTAATATCCTAAAATGAGGAAGGCTCACAGGCAGGATGACTCACACACTAGATATTCATGTAACGCTCTTTAGTCGGCATGTTGCTACTTGCTGCGGATGATTGTGATACTGTAAAATAACTGCTCAATTTTTGTCATCGGTTACGGCAACATACACAACAATTGTGGCTTCATGTCACGAGCTGTCAGCTCGCTCTTGTCACAACAAAAAACAAGTAGACAATAACAGGAGTGAGGTAAAGAAAATGACACGGTGTAGGTTTGTTTGTGTAAATGAGAACGGAGGCATAGGAGTTAGTTTGTTCCTCTGTCTACAAAGGAAGGCTGTAGCTCAGCAGGTAGGAACTGGTCATCTACTAATGGGAAAGGTGGCGACTCGATCCTCGGCTGCTTCAGTCTTGCATGGGCGAGATACTGATGCATGCATATGAGTATGAATGTGTGTGAATGCTAGATAGAAAAAAGTGCTTGTATGAATGGGTGCTGTGTAAAATTGATACAGTATATAAGAATCAGTCAATTTACCATAATAAAAAAGTTAAACGTTGGCATGTATTTCAGAGGGAACCCCATGAGATCAGGTGATACCTTATGATCAAACTCTGTGAGGGCAAAGTCCCTTTGAACACGAGGACCTCTGGCAGAGTCGGGCTGAGGGAGGGTCGGCCATCCGCTGCCAACACCAAACACTGAAAACGGTCTTCTTCCTCGTTGTTCTTACTTTTATATCTCAGGCACACAGTGTGAACCACTGAGGGGTTTTGAAGCACGTGACGAGTGCAGAAGCGTCGTGATCAACATGAACAAACCCTTAAAGTTAGCACTGCAGTTTCAGCTTTAAGCCTTTAAAGTAATGCTGCCTTCCTCTCCGGTTGCCAGCAGCCCTATTTTATACAAAACCTTTTACTGAGTTGTCAGTGGCCACATTGAGCGGTTGCTGTTTTATGTACTATTTATGTGTTGTGACTTAGCAGACTGATTCAGCTCACAGATTTAGTGTGAACTAACACGTCATACAACAGTGTTCTGATAGTAATTCTTATTTGGTAGGATCTTCTCAGGGTGCAATCACTCATTGTTCTTTAGATTGTGAAACATGAAAACAAGCAGGGATGTGAATACCAGGACGGAAATCAGAAGTAATTAAGGATTCTAAACCTTCTGTTTTTATTTTTAGATTGGTTAAGCAAACTGAAAAATAGTCACCACTACAGTGTCCATTGACATATATTCCCCTCTCGCCCCTGCGGGCGGTCTATCCTTTAAGCTCGGGTCCTCTACCAGAGGTCTGGGAGCTTGAGGGTCCGGCACAGTATCTTAGCTGTTCCTAGGACTGCGCTCTTCTGAACCGAGATCCTGGATGTTGTTCCTGGGCTCTGCTGGAGCCACTCTCCTAGCTTGGCAGTCATGGCACCTAGTGCATTACCACTGGGACCACTGTTGCCTTCACCCTCCACATGTTGGTACTTCTCAACATTCTTGTGTTCCTTCTTCCTGATGTTGCTGTCATTCGGAACCACTACATCAGGGGTTTCCAACTCCATGCCTTGAGGGCCGGTGTCCTGCAGGTTTTAGATGTGTCCTTGATCCCACACAGCTGATTTAAATGGCTAAATGACCTCCTGAACATGTCTTTAAGTTCTCCAGAGGCTTGATAATGAACTAATCATCTGATTCAGGTGTGCTGACTTAAGGGGACATCTAAAACCTACAGGACACTGGCCCTCGAGGCCTGGAGTTGGAGACCCCTGCGCTACATCTATCACGCGGGCCATCTTCTTCTGTTTGTCTACCACCATTATGTCCGGTTGGTTAGCCACCACAATTTTGTCCATCTGTTTCTGGAAGTCCCACAGGATCTTACCTAGTTTCACCTCAAAACTTCAAGTCCATACTCAGCACAGATATTTCTGTACACTATGCTGTACACAGCAATGGTTATGGCGTTCCATGTATGCCCCGCCTGCTAGCAATTTGCACCCTGCTGTTATGTCTTAGATTGTCTCAAGGGCATTTTTACACAGCCTGCACCTGGGGTCTTGCCTGGTTTGATGAACCCCAGCTTCTATGGATCTTTTACCCAGAGCTTGTTCCTGTGCTGCTGTGCTGTCTTTCAGTCCAGTTTTGTCTAGTCACTGGTAAGACTTTTGGATGTCAGCTACTACCTCTATCTGCCAGTGGTACAGGCCTGTCCTACCTTGAAGGTTCCTCCTCTTTCTTGAGTTTCTGCTGCCTGAGGTATTCACTAAACACACGGTCAGTTGGGGGGGGGTATCTTCCTGATGTATTTATGGCTGTTTGTTGTCTCGTCCTGGATTGTGGTACTGACTCCTTTCCTCCAGACTTGAGGTGAAACCCTCCATGCATGGTCAGGAGCTTCCTTGTCTTGATGTCAGAGGCTTCTATCTCCTCCTTTGGCCAGCTTATTATCCCAACAGAGTACCTGATCACGGGCAGGTCGTAGGTGTTGATAGCCCGGAGCTTGTTCTTATGGTTCTAGTGTCTTCTCAGATCTTGCCTGACCCTCTGCAGGTACTTGGTGGTTGCAGGTTTCCTAGCGGCCTCTTCATGGTTCCTATTTGCCTGTGGGGTCCAAGGGTACTTGTAACTGTTCTCAATGTCTGCAGTGTTGCCTTCTGGTAGTGCGAACAACATTCCGATGTCGTTGCTGTATATCCTGGTGATGTGGATCAATGAATCGATGTCTCGTTCACTCTTGGCAAACAGCTTGATGTAGAGCAGGCGGCTGATGGTTCCACAGTAAGTATCCGTAGCCAGTCTTGTCTATGATCTCACTGAGGGGGTTCAGGCCTATGCAGAAAAGCAGTGGGGACAGAGCATCTCCTTGGTAGATCCCACACTTGATGGTGACTTGTGCTGTGGGGTTGAAGTTGACCTCTAGTGTCCACCACATCCCCATAGAGTTCCTGATGAAGGCTCTTAGGGTCCTGTTGATCTTGTACAGGTCTAAGCATTCCAGGATCCAGCTGAGTTACAGGCCTTCTTGTAATCAGTTCAGGCAGAGCACAGGTTGGCCAGCCTAGTCTTGCAGTTTCGGCTGACTGCCCTGTCTACCAGTAGCTGGTGTTTCGCTCCGCTGGTATTCCTGCCAATCCCTTTCTGTGCCCCGCTCATGTATGAAGCCATGTGCCTGTTCGTCTTAGCCTCTTTGATGCCTGACAGGAGCTTCCATGTGGTACTGAGGCGGGTTACTGACCAGTAGTTGGATGAGATATTTATAGATGTGTGTATTTATGGGCCACTTTAGTTCCATGGTAAGCAAAAGAAGAACTACATTGTGCAACACAGTCATTCTAGCTTTTGTTCAGAAAGCACACACCTTCATCATTGCGTTGTTGTTCGTTTCATCCTGTGTGCCCAAAAGCTGACACCACCTTAACAGCCACACCTCTTAAGTCCTCGCAGTGCTGTGATGACGGCAGAGAAGCTGCCAAGAAAACCTGCTGTGTGTGTTTGTTTGTGGGCGTCTGTCTCTGCATGTGTGAGCATCCAGTTAACTCAGCGTGCTCTTAAGCTCAACTTCAGGAGTGTGACACGGGTCACATGGCATGTGCAGTCACTCGCTCACACACACACACACACACTGCATGAACTTCTACTCTTGTCTTTATATTAAACATACATTTTCTGTGTCCCATGTTTAGCTCACATCCTGTTTCGTGCTCTGTGCAACACAAGTTATTAACAAACCCTTTTCTTCATCCTGCTAATGAAAACTGTCAAATTCTGCCCAAGAGGACAGGAGGCGCTTTTCTCTTAATGTGAGCTTTAGTACCACAACACCACACACCGCTCACTGTGATTCTTCTCACACACTCACCGTGTGGTCATGTGTTGGATCCGTCTTTGAGTTCAGGTGTTTTCAGTCGACAGGTGTCTAAAACCAGGTCCCTATGCGTGCAGTGTGCCTGTACACATATTTGTGTAAGAACAGGTCAAAAAGTCAGAAGATGCTTTTGCTCATTGTTAGCTTAAGAGGATTTTCAGGAAAATATTTGGATTAATATTGTATGTTAACGACACAAACATCTTGTGGTTATTTGGAAGAAATGACATATGATGATGCATGTGCAGGGAAATGAAAACTGCCTTAGATATTATACTGTTGAGCTTGAAGTAGGAGTATGGTTTTGGTTGTGTAGAGTTTGCAGTGCCTGCTGTGTGGGTTTTCTCTGAAGCTCCATCAATCCTTTATATATCGATGCTGCACAGTCTTAACATCGCCAGTTTCACTTCCTTATTGCCTTTGTTTTTTCTTACTGGCATGATGGCTAGATTCCTTCTTGCAGCGAACTCCTGGTGGTGACGGTGGGTACGCTCAGAGGGAAGCTCCTCATGTTGCCAAAGCCAGTCTAGTTGTACTGAAATCACTCACCTAGGCTGTGCCTGCAGCCTTTGCCTGATCAGTTTATGGTCTTAGTTATTAGTTTCAAGTCTTACGAAATACAGCTCGGTGTTTGTTTGGTAAATCATGGTCCTAGTTAGTTCTTATTAACTAGTTGTTGCTATATGAGTGTGGGCTGTCCATCAGTTTCTCACTCAGTTGTTCTTTGCTCATCAAGATTTTGAAGGCTGGATTAAAGACAGTACAACAAAAACCAATAAGAAGCATCGTCGCTGCTACAACCAAGTCAAATCAGTGGCAGCTGGATCAGTTTATTGAATAACTGTTAGATGTGTACGTTCTACTTGTCTCGTTCAAATTGTAATTTTTATCAAGGCATTGTCCTTTTTTAGCTGTGCTTAGGACTGATGGTCACCCGTCTGAGGGTGAAGACCGTAGTTGGAGTTGGGCCGTGGGGTTTCCCGGGCTCTTGTCCGGCTCAGCTCCACCCAAAGAGGAAGTTTTCTGGTGAGCGGTTGAGATGTACCTAATTCCAGCCTGCGACTGTGATTTTTCAAACTTAGATGTTTTTTATACACCGCATGACCGAGCCAGACTCCTCCGTCTTTATCGTTTGCATTCTGACATGCCCGGTTGTTTCACTTCCTCCTGAGTGTACAGTAAACCCCCTGAGGAAGCTGGGTCTATGGGTGTGTCTGGGGGGACAGCGGTGACATGCAAACAGACCACGTGCTGCCTGTCCACGATGCATGCCAGTTAAACTGTGCACTGTAGCGTGATGCACACTCACAACCCATTTTTTGGTAACTATTTTAATTATGCCGTGTTCATACATGTTCCTGTTGGTTTGCTGGAAGCGGGTTGAAATGTGGAAAACCAGTTTATACTCTTTGTCTGTCTTTGTGTGTCTGATTGCATTTTACAATTTTATGAAATCCCATCTGTGAAACAATAACAGCTCTGACTTTTGTTCATCAACACAACTCACAGATGGGATTTGTAGGTCCAATCTAAGCACACAGAAGTTTTGTTAAGCTCGATTTGTTTGTTGCTGTTTTTCTGCAGGAACCACACAACAGTTTGAAAGTGAGAAGTGAAAAAGTGTGAGGACTTGGAAGTCAGTCGAAGGATCCTGAAAATACGCCAGTTGTGAAAAAGAAGAAAGTCCACGATAAAAAGATGGGGAGAAAGAAGATCCAGATAGCACGGATTATGGATGAACGCAACAGACATGTAAGTCCTGTAAGACTCTGACAAACCTTCACGTCACAGTCTGCTTCCAGTTTGTTGTTTTGATCACTGACAGATGAACGAACAGAATTTTATGAGGTCAAACTTTCCACAAGTTTAAATTCAATTCGGTTAACAAAATAACAAAAACAGACAATAACCTTAATCCTTCACAAAGGACAAGCCTAATGTTAAATGTATACGATTATGAAGCTGCTGCACTTACGTAAGAATCAAAAATTAAAGGATAGGATCGAATCAAATAAAAAGATCAATATGATGGTCACAGGAAGAAAGGAGCTTCTGTGACGTTCAGTGAAGCGTTCAGTCACCATTACTGTGAGCGAGAGGCCCGTGCAGAGGGATGCACACGTCCTGCTATGTCCTCTTCTCCCTGAACACATGAAACGCTGCGGTTTCTTTCGCCTGCTTACACTCAAGTACAACACAAACCAAGAACAGTTCATACAGACGAGCGAGTGATCCCGTCATGTGACGCCCACAAACACGCCTGTGTGACTGTATGGCAGTAGCTAGCTCGTGGCAAAATAGCTACTGGGTTATAACCACTGATTGTTAATAGGTGCATTGACACACACACACACACACACATATCTTTTCTGGGGGAGTGGTTCCTTTCTTCCTGTTATGACAGGAAATCCAGGCACATGTGCTTCCTGACCCCCCCCCCCCCCCCGGGGCAGGCCCCCAC
>VUQR01006348.1:30357-62466 GCA_015108515.1 Hemichromis elongatus | reverse complement strand
ATAGAAAAGCATAGAAACTGTAATAGAAACATATATAGACCCTTGAAGCAGACATTTTCATAAAAAAAATCAAATGATAAATTTTGATGTTTGATGAGTGTAGATCGATTGGTTGTTTACATCACTCAATGCAAGTAGAACTGCATTACAAAATGAGAAGACTCATCGTCCACACTCGGAGGCACATCTCTGTATAGTGACAGTTCTTATGATTTAAACAGGCAAATGTTCAGTATGCAAACTACAGGTGAACAATAGTGAAAGCCAGATGTTTCCCCCATTATGTCGATATTATCGAGCACAGTTAAATACACACATACACAGCATGTCAACAAACCGTGAAAAAAGCCCTATATAAAAATAAATACATGAATGATTGCTGTTAAGGGTCTCTACATATTAGTATTTCCGAAGGATATGTTGTGACTTACCTTCAAAATTATACAGATACTGAGAAATATAAAATTTGAATCCCTAGATTCTCTTTTGCTCTGAGGCGCGGGGAAAAAATATCGACAAGTCGATGAACATCATTTACAGATATATTGGGTAAATGCCCAAGACATCTAGAGAAATGTAAATCGCCGCTTAATTCATTATTTTGGTTAACTTGTTTTGGACTGTAAACAAGGCGCGAATAGGACACCGGAAACAAAGCTCCCCATAGGAGTTTCCGCACCGGAAGTAGCATATGCTAACGTGCACATAGTGTATTTGTGACATCTCCACAAACTAAACACCAGTGGTGTATCAAAATGGTTAGATACTTATCGTTTTGAATCAAGATCACTCAAAATGGTTATTAGAAACTTTTATATGGTGAATTTCTTTTAAGTTATACTGTGTTCTTGTACCTATAAACCTGTTTTAAAGCTTCCAAAAATGAATCAAGATTTGTCAGTTTGACATAACTGACAAATCTTACCTTAACCCTTAATTAGTTGTTTCCACTTAACCATTAAAATGACTAAATTTGTAGCCTAAATAAATCTTTTTTTCTGTGTGACTTTATCTGCCTCTCATATCTTCTTTACATTGTTACAGTTCATTGACGTTTGCTTGCAAGCAAACTTAATTACGGGATTTGTTTAGATGCAATTTGGTAAACCTGAGCTGTATTTTTATGGAGCTGCTCAAACTTGCTGATGGTCAATTAATCAAGTCCACTTTATTAGCAGCAAGTAACTGCTACTTCTCTTCTAAATTTTTAAGAAAGCAGTAAGGATGTACTTAGTTTTACACAAGATTGGAGCCTGGCAGAAACTTTTTCCTCCACACAATACATATCTACAAGAATGCACCAGTTTCTCACCCCTGTTGGTGTTCATCTTTAAATGCAAAAACAGAGACCCACAGACCAAAACTGTTACAATAAAATTCTGAATTTATTTAACACTGAATGCAGGAACATCACAGAAAATAAGATTGTAAAACATTGCGAAGTAACATGATTTCAATATTTACCTTCCCCATTTTATGAGGCTAACAAGTGTACAAAAACCCTAAAAAAGTGTGTTATATACACATACGGAACCTTAACATTTACATTCAGTCGTTTGAAAAGCTGTAGCGTGTTTGTCATCACACAGTAGTATTTATCTAGATTAAATTAACATGCAGTGCCTGAGTATCAATCATAGCCAGTTCCTCATCCTTCACCCACTCATCCTCTCCTAGTGAGTCAGTGGGTTTGTGAGACGGTGTCTGTACAGTTTTTAAAGTGCTTGGTGTCACAGATCTCCGAGGTGGGTTGAAAGTCTTATTTACACATGGAGAAGCCACTGAGCCCAGATGGGAAAGAGGTGGCGGAGACGGTATATGAGACAGATAGTCCAGTGCTCTCCTCCTTTTCAGGCTTTTGGGATCTTTTTCTGCTGAAGATGTTGCTGTAGGAGAGTTCCTGCTGACAGGTGTGAAGGATCCAAGGTTTCTGCCTGGCTTCTGAGAAATCGCCTGTATAAAAAGACACAATCAAGATGATGGGCTTAGAATGTATCCAATACAAATCCCAGATGACATTATATTTTAAAAGATATACTAAAAAACACCAGATACCACAGCATGAAGTTAAACTCACACTTGACTTTATGTCTTGTCTTCTGTCTGTTAGAGAAGCTGGTGTTTGTCTTTGCAAAGCTGGAGAGGAGCTGGAGCTCAGGCTATTTGATCTGACTAATTGTGAAAGCTTCTCCTCAGCAGTTACAAAGAAGTTCTCCTGACACTGAAAAGACAAAAAAACTTTGATGAACATGTAAACTTTTTATTGCATTCAAATAAGTCTGAGATGAAGATAAAAAAGGAAAAAATATGTTAAATATGCTATTTTATCACATTTTCTACAGACTGATTTTTAGTACTGAGCAGATTAGCTCTGTTTAAGGGTGAACTCAGTGAGCATGACAAAAGAAATGTTATTGCTGGTTTTCAGCATTTGCGATTACAGCTGTGCTTTGATTAAATTACAGCTAACACAAATGACTTCATGATCATGAGGCACTTTAAATGTGAGAGAGAGCAGTTTCTGAAGATTATCAGCAGCTTTTACGGTTTTGATTTTTAGCACTGTACCTGGACAAAAGTTTTAAGCTGGCTGAAAGATTCCTGTAGATGAACCTCTTTAGGATTTGTAGAAAAACTTGTGAGATCTCCAGCATACACAACAGGCGTGGGATGCATTGACTGACCTCTCAGCTGGAGGTTGCTCAGAGCCAGTATGACGCGTGATTTTACCACGTCTTCCAGGCCAGTCTGAGACAAGCTGCTGAAACAGCGAACTTTCACAAAATTCATTTTTTCATCAGCCAAAAAAAATGCAGGAGACGAACCTGTGTTCAAAAGAAGGAGACTTTTCAGTGAACTTTATTCAACCAGTTGTAAGAAAAGAAAGTGATAAAACAAACAAACAAAACACCTACCCTTCCCATCTACAACACTGATGACGTATCCTGTAAGATCAATTTCTCCACACAGTGGCTCAAAATCAGGATTCTGAAGATTCACAAAATCTGTACAAACTCTCGGTTGGAAGTATGCTGACAACCATTCTTGTGATGCCTGAATGGAAATATTACAGAAAGTTTCAATTATATGTTAAACCTATAAATTGGTAAAAATATTCCACATGTGCTAAGGGAGTTTGTTCCTACAGTACCTGGAGATCCTGAAATTGTGTTTTCTTTGTTCCAGTGAGCTGAACAGCTTCGATACAGCTGCGTTTCTTTCCATCTGAAGTGGTGAGGTTATAGACTTTGTATCGACAGCCTTCCTTTAATAAAGACTGTAGATCTGAGGAAGGTCGCCAAAGATTCAGCTGGTAAACTAAAACCAAGATAAAGAAAAAAGTTAGTACACAGTAGTTCGCAAGTTAAAGTATATATAAAAGAGTCAAACAAGAAGACAAATGAAGACACACCCCTGCCGGCTTGCTCCATGGAGTCGGCAATGCAGAGTCTCCACACGGGTGTAACTTCTCGTTTGGGGCAGTTCATGTCATTGTCCTCTGCTTCCAGAGCACGGTGATATCGATCCTGCAGTTCAGTCTGCTTCTTATCCATCAGAGAGCGTCTGTAGGTATGAAGGGCCTCCAACTGTTGTGCACTCAAATGAGCCTAGGAGGGGAAAAAATTATATATTAAAACTCTCCACAGGTGAAATCAGTCCAACAATCTGTAAAGCAAATGTTTTACTACCTCAAGGTAAGCTGGGTCATCTCCCACTGCTTCATACAGCTCTTCTCCGTCCTGTAGATTTGCAATTTCTTGATCACTGATAGTTTTTCTTCGTCGCTGCGGTTTGATATTCCCTAAACATAACAGCTTATAAAAAACTTGTCGAGTATCACATTGTAGCAGCTTGTTGAAGTTGTTGAAAACCTGATCCTTACCCTGTTCTTCATTTTCAAACTCAGACTGAATCTTGGCAAATAAGATTTCCATTGCTTTTTGTTTGTGGCTGTTGTATCGTCTCGCCTCCTTCTCTTCTGCACGTGAAGAACGAAATACAACACCGCCATCTGGTTTCCTCTCCATCCACTGAGAAATATATATTAGACATAAAGTTAAAAAGGAGAAAACCCCAAATCTAACTAATAGGGATTTCAGTTTCAGTGATGTCAGTTGTCAGTGCACACCTGCATGGGATAGCTTCTCAGTACAACAATGTCAACACATCCTACTGGACCTCCATTACTATATAAACAGGAGATTGGAAGGAGGAATGGCCGAGGATCCTTGTGAAATCCTAGCTTAGCATCCCATCGTGCAGGTCTGCAGCTATTGGCACAGATCTAAACACATGAAAAGGAAGTAAGACACCTTCTTTTCTGGTTGTGTTGTGTAGAGATAGAAGTCGTGGCTTCTGTCTTAAACTACCTTTAACATCAGAGATTCAGGTGCCTCCAGAGGGGAGCAAGCGTCTTGTGATCCCACCAACTGAGCCCCGTGGATGATCAACTTGCCCCCGACAGCCAGTCGACCTTTGTGAACCATTGCAGTCAAAGGTTCATCCAGCTGAGCTTTAATGGCATACCAACCATCTGTCAGCCAAATGAGTGCAGCTGAAGTTTCAACCTTTGCATCTGCACTGTGAGGGGTTTTGGTGTCATTGTGACCCTGTGTTTTCGCGGAGTGACCCCTGGAGATGATCTCGCAAACACAGAGAACCAGAGTTTTGGCTGCCGTGTCATCCTTTTCCATGATCTTTCTCAGAGCTGGCCTGCAGCTGTGGTCCACCTCTACATCATATCTGACAAAAACAAAATGTTTTAGGAAAAAGCAATGAAAACATTAAATTGAGTCAATAATTACCTAGCAACTATTTTCCTAACTAGATACCAACATTTGTATCCCACATTTAACGTAATTCCTTTGTATTCAGCATAATTACCTAAAAGTGTAATTCATTGCAAAGTTTATATATTGACCATTTATTTTACTTGTAAAATAACTTACACAATATGGCAGAAAAACACAACACTTATTTGTCAACAAGATATGCATATTAAAAAGTGACCTACAACTACATAAATATCTGAGCAAGCTTTACTTGCACATACCTGTACTTAAGTTGGAGGAGAACCTGCTCGGGTGTGAGACACCGGCTGCCCACTATCTCTGGAAAAGATTTTTCCATAGAGGCCTGCTTCCACACAATCCATCTGTAGTGATTGTACACCCATGCTTCACTGATTAGTTTAGGATCCACACCCGGGGTGTCACATAAAGCTCTGTGGGCATATAAGAACAAGATAATTTAATATATTAAGCTTGTATTGTATTGCTAAACTTCAATATGATTCATTTAACACAAAGTGTGATACAGTGATACCTATAAAACTCTTCTTTCCCCACAGTCCCATCATTGCTGGGGACCAGCCACCCTCCATCAGCAAGCTGAACTCCACCTTCATCTGTAAAGGCTTCCTGTTTGATGAACTGCAGCAGACTGAAGCGGAAAGATTCTGCATTCTCACTGGTGATATCGGAAACATACTTTTGGACTCCATATCCATAAAGCTGAAAAATAAAAACAAATACGTTTGTGTCTCACAGTCTGTGTTTAAAACCAAAACAAAGAAATCAAAGTATAATTAAAAATGCTTAAAAAAAACAGCGACAATTCCAGCCTTGCCTTTTTTTGGGTGTACCTTCCTGGGATCTTTCCATTCACTGCAGCTTTTAGTGGGATCCTGGGTACTCCTGAGGTTTTTTTAAGATACAAGCTCCCTGGAAGAGGTCGAATGTTCTGGCGCTTCTTCTTCCTGATCCTCATGTCTTGCATATCCTGTGCCAGCTCAGTGTTCTGAAGATTCCAATATATATCTGCAAACAGACAGCATTTTTTTAATAAACTGTGTCACAAAGAAACTTTTAAACTGATGTAGCTCAAACTGTATACGGCACCTTGGCTTCTTAAACATGTGCCGTCTACACCTGATGTCTCTCCAACAGCATTGACAGAATTGAAGTCAACAGGTAAGCTTTGATTATTCATAACATCACTTTGAGCTGCAGCCACAGCAGTTCCATCCGCAGTGCCTTGTGTTTTTTTAGTGGGCGGCACGAAACAGTTGCCATTAGTTGACATTACAAACGGTTTTTGGTGTTTGTCTTCCCCCTCATGCGCGTTACAGGAACTGTCTTGAACAATAGCTCTTTGTTTTTTGAATGGAGGAACAAAGGCCGAAGGTGTTCTTATGCTATCCTTGAGCACCGTATTCTTATGGGTTTCTGTCTTTGCATTTCTGACAAATGGAGGAACAAATGCTGATGTCTTGTAATGTGCCGATTTGCTCCTGGGGCATCCTGTCGTTGAGTTCTGTATTTGTGGTGTCTTTTGAAACATAGTTTCCACATAGTTTTTTCCACTGTTGCAGAAAGGAAAAGAGAGGACATATCAATAAAAGCTTATAAAACTTTGTTAATCTCTTTGAAAACATGGTGCTTCAACAGGAACTTACCTGTGTGGCCGAGTAATGTTTGGATAAAGGGAGGTGCTGTATTTAAAAACTCCCCTGTCCTTCATTAAACCTTAATTTGCAATAAATACAAATAGTTATCTAATGAAGCACACAAAATAAACAGTTCTCACAAAACTTGCCATAGTGCTAACAATTTACCATTTGAACAACTTTTTACTGGGTGGTGAGTTGAAGCGTTTGGATCCATGAGAGTCCTGTCAAACTCTTCCAGTAACCGTCTTTTTAGGGGAGGCTGACCTAAATAGGTAGAAGGCTATTTATTCTGAAAGCAGAGCTGTGGCTTAAAGTTAATTAAGATCGGGCATGTTTACTCATCTGAAAACAATGGTTTGTGTGTCATAAAGTGTCATTAAACTTCAATTCAATTAAACTGCAATTTGCTTGTCAAACATTAATAAATTAATTAAATAAAATTTGAAAATATCAGTTTCAATAAAAATATATAATTCCACTTAAACTTTGAGTAGCAATGCAGGTACCTACCATTCATTTCCGTGTCTTCCACTGATCTTTTCACTCTTCTTTTTTCATTCTCTTCACACCCGTTGGCATTTGTGTTATGTTTTAGCGGCATATTTTCTAAAGTCATCAAGAGACTTTGGCCATCTAGACCTTCATCTTCTAGCAACGCTTTAGTACAGTCCAGAGCTTCCTTGGCAAGAAATTCTTGCTGGGTCTCTGTGCAACCAGTAAAGTTAAGTAACTGAACGTTTAGAACTGAAGACTCATTTGGTTTTAAAACTTTAGATTCCTTGGTGGTGCTCTCCTTGTTTATTTCATAGTCCAGCAGACACTGCATTTCTTCTTCAGGGCAATCATGCAGAGTGCCTACCCCAGATGGTGTTATGGTGTCTTCCTGAAACTTAAATGCATCTTTAGCTGCCTTGTTATTCACAGAAGTACAACCATGTCCTCTTAAATTTTCAATTTTGTGGTCAGACTCTTGCAAGGAAGTCACAGATTCAACTACAAGAGAGGCAGTTCCCTTGGTAGAAATGTACCTGTCACAGGCTGTGGTGAGGTTTGAACCTGAAGGTCCTTCCACATCTTCTACTTTTGACAGATTTAACATAGGATTGTCTTGTGGGCTTGATGAAAATAATAATGAATCGTGACATTCCCCTTCATCAAATTCTTTGAAAAAGCTGGTTGCTTTCAAAAGACTTTTTTCTGACACGTGGACTTTAACTCCCCTTGCAGTGCTGAAACCACAATGTGTTTCCTCTCTATTGTGAGCATCTATTTTCTTATCATTCTTTCTTGTTTGTGCAACAGCTGGAGTGTCACTGCTCTGATTAATATCACTGAAAAGAGATTTAGCCTTCTGCATGGCCTCCGATGAAAGTGCAACAGGCTTACCACTGGCTCCAAGAAAACCACTGCTCTTGAATAAAGGACCATGAGCTGAAATCTTGGCCTGCGGTGCTGTTACAGTGATTTTATCCTCAACTATTTCACATTCACTTAGAAGAGTTTTGGCTCTCTTTAGAGCTTCAGATGAAACAGCCACTCCTTTTCCACTTGCTGTTTGAAATCCAACACTTTGCTGGGGCCAAGTGGTTTTTTGTTTCATGTGTTCATTTGTGACTTCAGTACATCCATTTTTTGAGTCTTTAGAAACATCAGTTATAGACAATATATTGTCATGTTTTTCTGAAATTCCATAGTTAATATCCATCTTGCAATCTTTGGTAAAACTAGCTTCCTCTTGCATTGCCTTTTTTGGAATGGAGTCACCAGTTTCCTTCAAAAGATGTTTTGCTTTCAGAAGATTTTGCTCTGACACATGGACTTTTTCTCCCCCTACAGTTTTGGAGCTACGCTCTATTTTCCGTGTGTTTTCATCGTAGTCGTATTTCTTGTTACTATTCTTTGCATGTGGGATCTGTGCACTGACACTGATATCACTGAAGAGACCTTTTGCCCTCTGAAAGGCCTCAGAGGAAAGCGCTACAGGCTTTCCACTTGCTGTACTAAATCCACCATTCTGAGAAAGTGAATCATGAACTGGAATATTGGAACATGAAGGATTTATAACAATTTTATTCCCTACTTCCTCACATTCACCCAACAGAGATCTTGCTTTCCTTAGAGCTTCGGATGGGATGGTAAGTCCTTTTCCACTCGCCATTTGTAGCAACAAAGTGTCATTTTTCTGTTCCGCTTGTTTGTCTGTGTCCTCAGTGTATCTTTTCTGAGACTCTACAGCAAAGCCTAAAGTCGCCTTTTGCTGTAGTCTGGTTTCTGGAAGGTTTTTCTCATCACTGCTTGTCCCAATCATAGGTGCCACACTTTTGTGTTTTGCTGAAATGCCATTTTTAACATCCATATCACAGTCTTCTGCCATTTGCATTGCTTTTGTTAAAACAGAATCATCAAAGTCCTTCAAAAGATGCTTTGCCTTCAGAAGATCTTTCTGTGACACATGAACCTTTTTTCCCCCTGCAGTTTTGAAACAACTCTGCATTTTTGCCATAGGTTCACAGTTGTCATGGTTTTTGTCACTGTTCTTTGTATGTGGGCTCTCTGCACTGGAAATGATATCACTGAAGAGAGTTTTAGCCTTCTGAAGGGCCTCAGATGGAAGTGCCAAAGACTTTCCACTGGCTGCAAGAAACCCACCATTCTCGGGGACTGGAGTCTTTGAACATGATGGCTTTCCACTTTTATCGCCCAATTCATCAAATTCACCCAACAGGGATTTTGCTTTCTTGAGGGCTTCAGATGAAACGCCAAGTCCTTTTCCACTCGCTGTCTGAAAGCCACCACTTTGTAGAGGGAAGCTGGCTTCTTTTTTTTTCAGCTGTTTGTTTTTGTCTTCAGTGCATCCCCCTCCAAAAGATTTTATGCTCACTGTGTGTGGAACAACTGGGCTCTCTGCACTGGGAATGATATCACTGAAAAGAGTTTTTGCCTTCTGAAGGGCTTCAGATGAAAGTGTTAAAGGCTTTCCACTGGCTGCATGAAATCCACCACTTGTGGGTAATGGGCTGTAAACTGAATTCTTCAAATGTGACTGATTAACATTGATTTTATTGTTCACTTCGTCACATGGCCCTAACAGGGATGTTGCCCTCTTAAGGGCTTCAGATGAAATGGAAACTCCCTTTCTGCTTACTGGGCCAAATCCACCACTTTGTAGTGGCAAACTGTCTTTTTGTTTCACTTGTTTATTTGCAGTCACCCTTTGATCTGGTCTAATTTCTAAGTCACTTCCACTTATAGCCAGAATATTTTCACCATTGTTAACATCTATATCACAGTCTTCTGTCTCTTGCATAGCAAAGTCCTTTACAATGTGATTCTCTGTGACATGGACGTTTTCTCCCCCTGTGGTCAAACCACTCTGCATTTTGTCTGGATGTTCACAATTGTCATTTTTCTTGTCACTGTTCTTTGGGTAAGGACCAGCTGGGGTGTCTGCACTGAAACTGATGTCACTGAAAAGTGCTTTGGCCTTCTGAAGGCCCTTGGAGGAAAATGCTATTTTCTTTCCACTGGCTGCAAGAAATCCAGCATTGCTGGGTGGTGGGCCATACACTGGAATCTTGTAATGTGATGGTTTGGCGTTGATTTTATGATACACTTCAGCTGTGGATGAAATTGAAACTTCTTTCCCAGTGGCTGTGTTAAATCCACTTGTTTTAGGAAGAGATTCTTTATTTTGAGCAGTGAGCTGTGCTGTTCTTAAAGCATTTTCTTTCTGGCTTATATTTTTGCTTCCGTCTTCAAGTGTATAAGTGTCATTCAGAAGACATTTAGCCTTTTTCATTGCATCAGCAGACACGGATACTTTCTTCCCACTGGCTGTACAGAATCCATCACCACTGCTCAATTCACTGATGGCAGAGGAATCAATACTCTTTGATGCTGGGCATGGCAGCAGCTTTGAAGTGGAAAATTGGGTTTCATGGAAAGAAACTGGATTTTTAAATTCCAGCACAGTGTTACAACCAACACTGTTCATTTCCATATCATCAGGATGTGGCCTACTTAGTCCAGTGTTTACACTTTTAAACTCTGTATGTGCAATGGCATGTTCCTCGGAAATGTTAATGACATCCATTTTGCAGTTTTCAAAACTTTTAGTAGTATCTTTATCTTGCATGTTCCTGGCCTGTTTGAATGCTGAGACAGGCTGTTTGGTGTTGGAAAAACGACTCCAAGTTTTTTCTTTAATGTGGCAGTTGTCTTTGAGAGTGAACCTGAAATCATCTGTGGCCATTTCAGAATCTGCACTGCACATCTTTTTGGTTTTTGCATCAGTCTCGGCAGCCTGTTTGTGTGACGAATTCAGATCTGACACAATCTCTAAATCAGCAAACAAAGCTCTAGCTTTGCTCAGACATGTTTTTGGAACTCTTAAAGCGTTCCCTCCTGCAGTCTTAAAGGCCACACTAAGCATTAAAGGATTCTGTTTCTCCGTCTTGCTTGCTTCACATAGCTCAGCTCTGTGAAGACTTTTTTGTTTCGTTGATATAGGCCAATTACTTCCTCCAGGAATGTTTTCTAAAGAGGAAAGTAGATCTCCAGCAGAGATATTTTCTCTTTTAACTGTACTTGACATTGATACACCAGTGGATTTATCAGTGATGTTTGATGTCCCACCATTTGCTTTTTCATCTACCACACAGGTCCTTTTGTCAGGTATGGCAGTTATAGTCAAGTGCTTTTCAGCATCGGAGCTAAAGCTGTCATCAAAATCTATGCCTGCAAGAAAATCAGGATCAAGGTCTTTGTCAGTCTTCTCTAAAAGGCAGGCATTTTCGTGACAAGGCTGTTTCACTTCTGCACCTCTGAACTGTGTAAATTCAAACTGGCTATCTGCTTCTTCCAAGAGAGTGCACAGTTCTGTCACATCAGCTTTTTGTGAAGCTGTCAAGTGGCAGTTGACACCCTCAAATCTTTCACTTACAGAAGGTTGCCGATTTGATACAGAAACTGTGCTTTTCACGGATCCATTATTCTGGCTATTTTTATGTTTAGCAGCACTGTTGCATTTGGTGGCGTGATCGCCATCTCTTTCTTCAAAGAGATGCCTTGCCTTCTCCAGGTTGGCCAAGGAAATTTGTATCCCTTTATTTGAAGCCGTTTTGAATCCTGATGCATGGACGGATGGAAGAGAAACTTCTGTCTTCTCTAGCAGTCTGCCATGAACCTGACCATCTTGTGGAATGCAGTTAAGGGCATCGTCAGTTCCTTTTAGACTGCTTGACAGTTGAGTTAATGTGCTCTCCATGTCCAACTGTCCTTCTCTTTCATTATCTATAGTGTGTCTTTCCTTGAACTGGGATTTTTCATTTCCTCTGTGTGTAGATGGAAAAGGAGTAGTCCTGTGAATATCAGTTTTTGATCCAGTGTTCTCTGAGCAAAGAACAATACAAGAAGAAGCAGTGTGAGTGATATCTGCAACAGCAGACTGGAATCCACTGTCACTTATGGTGCCTTCATTGGTAGAATAATTTTGATTAGTTGTAGACATATGTCCTGTGTTACTGATGCTGTTATAGTCATGGTGAAGGCTTGCTTGTTTTGTTTGATGCTTAGCGTTTTTCATGGCCAACAGACAGGCTGAAGGTGAGAAGTGATTTTCATCTTCTGTAACTCCTTTAGTTCTACCAGAGTCTGAAATTTGGCTGAAGTCTTGTGCAAAATCTTTGTGAAGCTGTGACATGTCAAGATCCTGGACTTTTTCTTGCACAGATGAAGGCAGATTTTCCAAAGTAAGTTTTTCTTGCTTTTGTTCTGCATTCTTCTCTTTACTGCAGCAGCCTGCTTCATCTGGGGCATCTTCTGACTGCTTACTACTCAGTTGTGGTCCTAAAAGAAGGCATGACCATAAAAAGACAAAAAAAAACAGACATTGTAGAAAACACTTCTATTTTAATATAAAAAATATACATATATTTTTAATAATTAAATATGTTACCAGTATCTGGAATTCCTGATGATGGATTCATCTTCTGAAAGTCAGTTTTATTTTCTTGATCTTTTGGCTCAACGGTGTACACAAATTTTCTTTTTTTCCTAATAAATCCAGTGTCTGTAATTTTTATAGGTGGCCGCAGTTCTGTTAAAATATTATTTTCTGCAGTACAAGGGGGAATTTCTGATAAATTTAATGGAGACCATTGGCTGATTCCAGTACTTCCATTTTTTGCAGCTGGGGATGATGGAATGGTGCTATGTTCTTCATCAGATTTGTGCTCTTCATTAGACTGGTTTGTTTTTGAGATATCTTTAGAGCTGTAGTCATGTTCACTTAATTTAAATTGCTTCCGTCTGATTCTGTCAGGTTTAACTTTTCTCAGTGCTGAACTACTGTTGGCGAGGAAAGTGGATGAAGCATTTTGAAATTCATCAGGAGCACTGGCTACTGTGCTGCAAGTTTTGCCATCTTCATTAGCACTCAGCTGTGTCTGTTGCCAAACACCCTTACTCTGGGTTAATGAAGTCTGGGAGGAAACAACTTCAGGCAAACCAGCATCTGTTGATGACAGAGCAACAATCAGCATTTCAGCCAAAATTGCTGGGAGGCATAGTTAATTCAAAAATATTCACCATTTAAGTTAATGTCATACTATAAAGGAGAAGTCAGTACCATGGTTATCAGTAGATATATTATCATTTTTGGGTGGTGCTACCACAATTCTGGAAGGATTTGAAAGAGAAGGGAAAAGCTTCCGTACAAACTAGAAAACATAAGAGGACAAAAAACTGTGTCAGTAGATCGGAAATGTTGCACCTCTTTGCTTTTATTATGTCAAAAAGAATAACACAATGAGAACAATATCTGATTCTGATTTCTAGTAACACATCAAATCATCACTTCAACCTTTCTTAACATGTTCAAATTTTAGAATATCAACTTAAAGCATGCGAATATAGACATTAACTGACATTCATCAAAAATAATAATAAAAGCTATTTTTGTTGGATATTTGTGCTGGATTGAGTACTCACAACAACACTTTTGTCTGAAGAAACACTCACTGGACAGGGACTCTCATCAATTTTAGCTGCAAGATTAAAAGGAGCCAAAAATTAATGAACATATAACCTTTTCAGTCGTTTAAAATGAGTGAGTCTGCTATTGGCTTACATAAAATCAGGGTAGATGGAACAGGAGGTGGTGTATTCAAAGAACTGGTCCATGAAATATCAGGGTTAATCTGTGCACCAAGACTTTCAGAAATATGCTTTGCAAAGCTCATCTGTATCATTAAAAACAAAAAAACAAAACAAAAACATAAAGATAGGTACATTTTATTCACTCTTCTACTCTCAAATACTATCAGAAAAATAATATCATCATTGGATATGCTATACTTACTGGAGATTTATGTGGAGTATCAAGTGGATCTGTAAATAAGGCAGAAGTAAGCAAATTAAGCAGTGACACTTAAGTCTTGGTCTCTGTATGTAATTTATGTAAATGAGACTAAGATTAGTTTTCACCTCACCAAAACTGTCCTGACTCTGAGGGTGGATTTCCTCATATTTTGTACCCCTAAAAGGACAAAACAGTCATTAAAAACGTAAGAAGGCCAAGCTGTTTTTACAAAATTATCATGAAAATAGCTCCAAAAAATTCAGAAAATAAGGCAGTTTTTCAATATGCGTTATCAAAATCAGTTATTGTTGGTCCTTTTCTGATTTAATTACATTGCTACTTAAATAATTAATCACTTAAAAAGACAAAAACAAAACAAAACATACAATTCATAGAAATGCCAGTATATATAGCAACTCTGAATTTAAACACTGATAATTCATTGGTGCACTCACCCCTTTTTTGACATTCGAAACAAGAATGGACTTTGCGTTTCCATCCATGGCAATGTATCTTTTTCTAAGACGTATCATAGAGAAACAATATTTTTAGATTTAATCCAAGAATGAGTAGGTTACAATGGCTTCTTGATCACAATTAAGTGAAAACAGAAACCTATTTTTTTACTTAGCATGTGTTTAAGTAACATGTTGGAGATTTACAGTATAAATAAGTAAATACTAAAATCTGAATGAAATACCTTGTGTAGTAGAGAACGGCTGCTCATCCTCAGTTTCAGGTGACACAATTCGACTGTGTCTGAAAACTTTAGGAGTAGAAAACAGCTGACTGTCTACTGTAGTTTTGTCTAAAGGGGTTTTAAAATGTCCCTCCTGATTGGCACATAGCTCATCTTGATCAGAGCCACTGCCCTCATTTGCTGATGTTTGAGCAGTCAGTATGTCAAACCAGTTGTGATCCAGTGGTCCCAGCTCTAAAATGTTCGATCATAAATGGATAATAATGCACAAACGGATTTAGAGGGGAAAGGTAAATCTATACAATGTGTTTCTACTTATAGTGTTCAAGACAAAACTGTTTTTGCAGGCGTCTGATTAAAAAGTATAGATGACCAAAATCACAGCTATGATGTTGTATAGGTTTTCCTACCTTTCCAGATTTCATCTTTGAATGTGTCGTACATATTTTTTAAATGGAAATCCATTCCAGTGGCTGCACTGCACTACAGCTTGATACCTGAGAAAGTGAATTTAACATAAATTTAATAAAAAAGCAGAAAAGTCTCTAAGTTTCAGAGCAAAGTGGTAGTGCACGTTTACTAGGAAAGGCAGTCACACTATAAAGTAGTCGCTATTCAACTACATTAACTAAAAGCTACCGTAACAGCGAACTTGTTTGGGCAACAGTGAGCAATATTAGCTTACGTTTGTTTTAGATAAGACAAAAACTTTACGTAAAATCATTTTAATTTACACTGACAGCCCACCGTTGTCAAATATGAGGCAAAAGCCCACGGAAAGTGACTTGAACGTTTTTCAGACTTACCATGACGACGTTCAAGAGTGCGCACTTTCATGTCGCGATAAATCTCGTAATATAATAATGTAGGGAAACAATAAAAAACTAAAACTAAAAATATGATGTAAAAAGGACAGTCAAGAAAAACTCGGCCTGCTAGCTAGCATGTCCACGCGACAAAAACAAACCTCGCGCGTCGCGCACCGGAACTCAAGGTGACTTCAAAATAAGAGACCGCTTGAATTTTTAACCCTTGATATTCCTAATAATACTAATGCTACTGATACTACTATTACTACTTCTACTACTACTAACAATAATAATAATGATAATGCAATTGAATTATTTAGTAAACAGTCGTTAAGCTTTTGCCTTTGTATGATACTACGCTGGAAGACTTACTTCCGGTTGCACAGTTTAAGCAGATAAATAAATATAAACAAATAAATAAATAAACTCCAATAAAAAATCACAAATAAGAAATCTACGCTTTATTTTATTGTTGTATTAGTGTACAGAACACCAAAGTACAGTACATTGCAAAGGCAGTTGTATTTACAAGGCCAAAAAGGCTACACCACTTTTGTGGAAGATTTATTTATATATGTATAGCTACTCACTCTGCATGCACCTTAACTGTAACTTAATAAAAATACAATCTGATCAGTCTTAGCACAGCCCCCCATCTCACTATTTACATTTTCTTTCATTTAAAATAGTGTCTCTCTTTGTTCATATACTTTACTATTACATTTTTATTGTACACAGAATTTGCACGCTTGGCAGGTTTAAAAGATAAAACAAAATATTTTTTCTATAAATCTAGTCTGATAAAAGCATGTTTTTCTTTTGTTAACAATATAAATAATTTACCTATTTGCTAAAAGCTGCACAGTTAAAAGGTACAGTAAGATGTTTTGAGTAACAGATAACCCACACAAGAGTTTGTTGGATTGAGAGACATTACAGTAGATCTGCAGCATGTCAGAATATTTTAACATGAACCACTTACAATATACAAATCAGTCTTAATAATTCCATCTGTGACGGTCGTCAGACTTGAATTCACACACTCAAGCACACTCATAACACACCTACACCCACACACAAACCAAGTAATGAAGCCTCCCTTTTTCTGTGCTAACAGTGTTCATGCTTTCCAATGCTATGATATTCAAATACATTCTTTCTGGAGACAGTAAAGGTCTCCCACTTTAGTAAAGGATTGCACATTTTCCCTTGACAATTAAAACAACATAACTGAAAGAGAATCACTCAGCTTTGGTATTTCATTTCACTTTTTTTTAAATGTGAAAATTATGTACCTCTATACAAACAGGCTGCTTTGTGACATTTCTGTTATTAGTGCAATAAAAGCTGTACTGTGTTTGCAACAGCAAAGTCACTCATCAGTCTAAAAACAACAGTATTGCTGCACATCAGACTTCATGATATTCTGATTTATTTTAAGCAAGAAGAGGAAACAGGGGTTTGGTTATTTCCAAGAGAGAATTCACCCTTGAGATGATAGCAGCTACCGCAGACAACAGGTGACATTAGGGATGACATTGGGTGCACTGTAGTTCTGGCTGTCTCTGTGATCAAAGAGTTGAGCCTGAAACCCTGGAGTCTGGGAGAAAAGCTGTGATGGTGCGGTAGCCCTGGGCTCTTCGGATCATGTCCCGAGTTTCTCCATTAAGTTCCATCAACTTGATAGAAATTTCTGTCAAGTCCTGTTTTGAGCCCACCAGAGCAAAAGTTCCTGTCTGACCCAGAGTTTGATGTCTAAAGTAGATGTTCAGCAGTGTTTGGACCTCATCCTCAGAGTGGCTACCAAAGATATCATTAGGCCATGTTGTTCTAAAAGGAAATCATACGTATTTGTTTTAATAAGTGACACATTAATTTATTTATCACAAAACACTTTTAATAAACACTGAAAAAAGAAGTTTATTTTTCTCACCTGCACACACGAATGTAGTGAACAGCAGTTGGAAAGTCATTGCTCTTTAGACCTTCTAGTATGGCCTGCACTGCAGCCTCAGAGGAGCTAAAAACCGGCTCAGAGCAGGAACTCTCACAGGCAGCAATCTCATCATTTGCCACCGAAGCAGCTGCTAACCTCAGGTTGCTCTTCAACTCATTAAGCTCTTTGGACATATTTGTCAGCTAAAAGTCAAAAGGTGTTTATGTTATTCAACAGGAACACAGATTAAAAAATGTGTGTTTTATGCCTTCAAAAGCAGAAGAGTACCAAATGCAGATATACCTACCTCTGGAACAGAGCTTATTGTATGGACCTGTTCAATCAGTTTGCAGTAGGACTGAAAAAGCAGCAATAACTGAAAGTGGAGTTTGTAGAGTCTTTGACAGAGCTCCAGTTGCTGTAAGTAAGAGAAAATGATTATCAGAAAAAAAGTCTTTAACTTCCACTTTCCTCCTTTGTAAAATGTCTACACAACCACAACTGAAGACTTAAAAAACTCTTCTTTTGATGAAAATGACAGTACAATAAATACAGTGTTGTTTTGTTTTAAATGCGAAAGTAGAGACTAGCCTTTTCCAACTTACAGCCAGAAATTCCATTTGCTATCAAGCAAGCATGTTATGGGGTAGAAAAGAAGTAAGAAGTAAGGAAAACACACACAGAGAATGACATTCATGCAAATGGTCATTATTTACAACACAGATTGGGTGAGAAGTATAGAACAGATCTAACTGGTGTCATTTTATTGACATGCACAGAGGAAGAAAGTGAGGATGTATGTATGTGCAAATTAGGAACATGAAGGGGGCTTTTAGGTTTTTTTTACATTTAAAAACAACAACAACAAAAAAGATAAAACATGTAAAAAAGAAAAGACACAGAAATTCTGCATGTTAATCAGCACTCACTTAAGTGAGAAAATTGTAAATTTTAACAGCAAAACTTTCTATTTTGCTGTTAACCTAATACAGTATGAAGCCTCATTAAATTGCAACATAAGAGAGCTCATTCCCATGCCCAGAAGAACTGAAAATCAATACAGTGCACACTGGGTATGAAATATTAAACGTGACGTGCATCAACTTAAATTTGTCAAAAATTTGACGTTTATACAGTGTAAGAGAATTAGAGGTAACACTCACAGAGCTACAGTATCACACAGAAATCGCAATGCAAAGAGTACAGTATGAAAGATCAGATGAAATGGAATCCTTCATATGTTCAGTTCAGTTATTGCTAAATGTACATAATCAACAATTATTTTGGTTGTACACTGTCTTAATGCAGTATCAAAGCCAAAGTAAATACTAACCCATTGCTTTATTTTATCCCATTGTTGATATGATAGCATGAGCCGCTTAAATAAATATATTTATAATAATGATTTATTACCTTTTCCTCATGCTCCAGTGGTTGACATGTTATCACCAAACCCTCAGCACTCTTGGGAAAAGCAGCTTTACAGTTGCTCAACCACTGTGTAAAACAGAGGTCAATTTAAATAACTCAGCAACAACATTCAGGTGACATCTAGAGTGACAAGCACAACATATGAACCACTCACTGTGAGAACTGCCTCCTTTCTGTTGTTGTAAGTATCAAAATATTCTTGAAGTTCCAACACACTAAATTTCATCTTTTCAAGGAGTCCATAACACATGATCTGGAAACAATAACAATTTTGTCATAAAATATGTTGAAATACACTGGAGACTGCTAAATGTCAGGTAACTTACTGTGTCTGCATCAATAAATAGTGTTGGGCACTCTGAACATGATGTCAGCATCTGAGAAGACCTCAAAAACTTTGATCCTAGTCCTCTCAGGCCATCACCAAGGTAACTGACAGCATCACAGGTCAAAGAACAAAATTTGGTCTGGATATTCTGCAAAATAAAAAAACATGCTGTCTTTAACACCACCAGAATCCATCCTACATCATTTAGGGCAATAATACATCCTCCATTAATTCATTTTTTCTGAAATGTTGCCCTGCCAGCTTTGGTCAGTGAAATGAACAACATCCGGTTAATGAATCTCAGGAGATTTTTGAGCTGAAAGCATTTACCGAGTGACCTCAATTTTCAATTAAGCAGTCCTCTTCTGAAAGGTCAGTTTGCCTTACAGCTAATCCTGTTAACCTGTCAGTTTAATTATACAATTTGACATTGCACACTACACGTAGCGCTGATGTCTTTTGGGATTAGGCTGGCTACAGGGTCAAGCTATAATACCTGAAAAAGTGAGGAAAACACATGAAAGGTGTAGACGGCACAGGACCCATCTGAGTCAGACACAAGCTGGTTGATGTGGCTTCGCCAAGCCTCTTCTGCATCATCGCATACGGTTGGCTGGAAAGCTGCAAGGATGGCGGAGAAGAAAGGCGATGGGGGTGGTGAAGAACGCGACTCCAGCATGTCGTCTCGCTCGTCCTCAGCAAGACTGAATGGATATGACCGCATCTTAGGAGAAGTGCATTTTTCATGGCACTGTATTTATAATAGTTAAATGTTGCAATAGGTACCTTGGTAAGCAGCCTTCAGGATCTAGTTCTCCTTTGTAATCATTGTTGATTACATCCATTGTCAAACTGTCGACACAATGATACTCAGGGGGCAGCTCAGTGATGGAGAGAGAGATGTCATCTTCATGGACAATTATGTCGTCATCTTCTTGTGACACCTCATGCTGAAAGAAAGTAGAAGAGACAGAGCTTGGCAACTTGTAACATTAATGTTATAAATTGAAAAACAAATGCTGAGGCAGGATGCATGAAATGTATTCCCGCTGTTATTTGTAGTTATTAAACAGTAACACTAACCTTGCCATGGGACCCTATGGACACTCCTTGTCGTGTTTTCTTTTATTTGGTAAATTTAGTGTGCAAAAATCTTGCCAATTGAATAGATAAAATAATTGAATTTAGCCAGCATCGTGGCTCTCCACACAGTTTGGAACAGGCAATGTGTAAACCTTTCCTGACCTTAAACATGCCAAGAGATTTTAGTTTTGCTTACAGCCACCCACACAGAAGCAATAGGTATACACATTGCCTTAAATAGACAGATACAGAAAGCAAGAAATGTTTTTTGTTTCTACTGCTGGCTACAACCCCTCACATCCCCAGACAAAGTGCCACAATTAAAGTCAGACAAAAAATATCCCGGAGCCCAAAGCGTTAGAGATCATCTGCTTGTCGATTTTAGTTGGGTTTTTTTTTTAATGATTTTGCATGCAGCTACTGAAATATCAAGAAAAGGTCACTTACTCATGCTCTACTCTAAAGAAAGGAAATGTAGAAAAGTCCCAGCATTGCAAAATAACACTTATGATTGCACATTTAACATTCAATACAAAAGAAAACAGAATAGCGCCTATTTAGCAAAATTAGTAAAAAACTCCATTATAGAACTACGATAGGAATTAGTATTTCCCAGAATCTCAGACACTCTGAAGCCCTTATTCACCCGCTGCTTCGAGTCCTCTGGTTGTTGGATCTCGAAACTTGGATTTTTGGAGCTCAGAGGAGTCGAATCTGCTGAAGTAGTATCGCAGAAGGGAGAGGGAGAGTCAATGCTACTCATCTCTGCAGTTGGAGAGAGGCTGACAGTCTGGAAAAGAGACAAAGACACATTTAGTAGAATCTTTAAAAAGATGTACACTGAACTAAAAACAAAAAATAACAAAATCCTCACAAACAGTATCACCAACAGAGGTAGAGTTTCTAAAAACTTAAAAGCAGGTAAGAGGTGATGGCGGCTGTGTTGACCCACAGGCTTCAATCTGCTACCACAACTTTAGCAACCTTTAACTGATGCTGAAGCGCTCATTCTGTCATGGAATAACAAAAAGATAATGGAACAAGACAGAATGTGACAGAAAGGCCCATTAAAAGTCCGGCCCTAAGCTTGACACTAGAGGAAAAGTCTCAATCTGAGAGAAAGGCATTTTTTCAGTCCTATAAAAACATTATTATCGAAGGACAAACGTAACTTGTCACAGGAAGTGGCACAACATAAAACATTCTTGAACTGTTTAGGATATAAAGAGTTTGTCCTTGAAATCCCCTTTGCTTGTTACAGTTGCTTGAAACTGATTTTTTTTTACCTTCATTATGATTCTCAAATATTATAATGCAAATAAATAAACTTACAAGCTGTGAGTGGGAGAGTGTCTGGCTGGTGGTCAGGGAATCCTCCTCGGATGACTCGTCTGAATCTTCATGAGCGAGCTTGCTGAGGCTGGGCATGCTGCTGGACATCTGACTTTCCTCCAAAGGCTGCAGGTCATTTCGGTCCAGACTGTCCATAGAGCGTCTACGCACACCCCAGTTGAAGTTGTCCATAGTCTCTCCCTGCAACAGTAAACATGTGTCAAATGCAGAGTTCCAAGTAGCACAGCATAATCTTTTCTTTAACACAAATACACATTCTTCACACCAACATTTACACAACCATGCAGTGCAGGTTCAGGGAGGGGCCAGTTTATGGGAAGGTTTTTTTCCCTTCAAAGCTAAAAAAGGAAGGAAGTGCTCAATGCATTAAGCCCTCCTTATCATGGTCACAATTCAAATATTAATAGGCTTTTTTGCTTTGGTCCCATTTTAAAAATACATTGCTTTTTCAAGCTGACATGACTCCACAGACGCTAGCCAACTCTCATGTACCACCAAAGCTCCACTAACTGCGATGAGTTTAAATCCCGTTACTCTAAAGGGTCTGACTTTGACTTTTTATTCTATTAAAAGTAAATTATATTATATTTAGCATTAATTACAAAGTATGTATGTTGTTAAAACTCTTTCCTCATTCCTTATCAGACCATTTAACTTGTTGTGGTTTCATTAAAATTTACAATGCTGCACGTTTCTTGCCCATATTAATCATTTAGGTTTTGTTGGGTGAGTTTCCTGGGAATATGGTGTTAGTGAAGCTTAAAAACCCTTAAAAAGTATATTTCAGAGTTATTCTACACACCTGACTTAGAGGAAGTTATAGAGTCTCAACAAGTAACAACAGCTTTTTGTTACATACTTGGTAAATAATACAGGTTAAACATTTACAATTAGTGATGGTAATTTACTGTTTGTATTTCAGTGTGATGGAGGGTTAAACCTGAGCAGAATTTCTTCTACTTAGTCTCTAGATTGAGCCAACACTCCATGATGTGAACAACTGTGGCTTGTTTTAAAAAAATCATATGATGTTGACCAGCCATATAACTATAGAAAATTATGATTAAATCTATTAATTATATGCCAATTATTTGATAAAAAATATATTAATAAACATTATGATAACTTATTACGTAGTTATGCATCAGCAAACAATAAGCAATTCTCAGAAGCCTGCACTACAAAAGTAGAATTTGAGCTTATTCAGCTAATATCAGAGTTGATTTCAGTATTATGAAGGCGGTTCACTTCTTATGTTATGTTGATCAATTCTCTGGAAAAAAGCATCGCCACTCCTGAGAGATCACTCCGACCTCTGGAGGGACTAAGTTTTGTAAAGAGCATCTTATCCCTGATGAGCATCAGTAATAAAAACAGATTCATGGATGCAACATTTTTCCCTGACTTTTCACATCAAGTTCACAGATTTTACATCCTCTCAGACTGCTGAACACCACCGAAGCTGCAGCTGACAGGATAAAATCATTAAACTGTACAAACTGACATATATCAAAGCATTAATTTAATGAAATAACAATTAAAACTCATCAGTTTTTTCTGTCTCCTAATGGTACAGCTTGATTAGTCTTTTAACTTACAGAGCCCCAGCTTTGCTTCCTGACTTCACATAGGCAAGACTTTAATATTAAAGTTACAATATCACAGTTTTGTCTTTCTTTTTAAGATTAGTTGCTCTTCTGCCAGTAGACCTGCCTATGTTTCCGATTAGTCATACTGCCAACACCACCTCTTTCATGTGAACATACCCGTAGCTAGACAGGAAAACCCTGGTTTGAGTTATTGAGTTGATAACCACCTTCACATAACCACTTAGGCTGACTGCCAGTGTTAGATCAAGTGAACCCAGATAATAGAAAGACATCCTGGGTGTGCTGAACTGGTAAATCTAGTAAAACAGGCTTTAAGATGCCCTATATTTCAATAATAACTACTAGACAATGATGATTTGCCTGGTGAGAGAAATAATAACAACATGCTGTGTTTCCAATACTCTGCTCTCTACTACAGGAACATTGCAGAATCAGTTTTGTTACTTACAAAAAATGCATGCACACTTTCTACTCTTTGCCATCAGTTGACTAAAATATGTGCACAAGCAAATGGTCATTCGTAGAACACAGCTAGTAAAAGTATAACACACATAATCTTACCTGTAGCTCCTAGATAGCACAGACAGAAAAAAAAAACCACAGAAAAAGAAACCCCATTACACAGAGCAGGCAGACTTGACCCAACACAGTACTGCTCCTCAGCAAAAAAAAGCTCATTCCAGTCATTATACGGTTTTCTTATTGCTTTTGTTTTACTTCTTCTTTAACATCTAAAGTATAAGTAATTATTCTCTCAAGAGTCCCGTGACTGACCTCTCCATCCTCAAGCTCAACATCCAGGAAGTCAAAGTCTCTAAAGACTCTGAACTGCTGCTCTGAGGTGGTGTCGTCTGTGTTTTCTGGTTCCCGAGTCCCATCATCAGAGGATACCTGGCTAGGCTGGTGCTCCATAAGATCCAGCTCCCCACAGCTTGAGAAGATCACCTATACAGAGCAAGAAACAGAGAAAAACAAAAATAAGCAAAATTGTTATTTAAAAAAAATTTAACATGATAAAAAAAAGATCTTAAGGTTAAGTTCAGAGTGTTGACTTTCCTAACTGACAATATAAAGTATATCTTACTGAAGGATTTTTTGTGAGCCCCACTTCTTGTCCCAGCAGAGACAAAACATTCACCAGTTTTTCCCGTGTTCTTTTCTGCAGAGGGAAAGAGAACGTGCAAATATTGTGACTAAATCAGTTTAATTTGAACCACATTACAGGTTTTTGTGAACATTTGACTTTTGCATCTGTTTGAGTATCTTAAGATTCAAATTTTGGGAATAAACAGAATGATGACATCTCAAACACAGCATTTACATCAAATACATCCTGCGCTGTGCTTGTCTTATATAAAGAAATACAATTACTTGCAATGTCCTCATTTGTCAAATCCTAACAGTTTTACACTTTGACCCCTTGGGAAGAAGTTCTCACCTGAGAAGATTGAGGCCTTTTCCAGCTGACTGGCACCAGCACGTTGTTTGAGGTGGATCCAGAGGAGGTAGAGGAGGTGCTGTGGGTCACTGCTGTCGTCATGCTCTTCACATCCTGGCCTGGAGTGTGTCGGAGGTCATCAAAACGACGACCAATCACTGGCGTCTAAAAGAATGGACATAAACAAACAACTGTGAGGAAAAAAATTAAAATAAGGAATAGCAGGAAGAAGAGAAAGTCTTTCTCTGCTTAGACAATCCATTACTCTGGCTCCTTGACAGCTCCTGCTTCGTCTAGGCTCACAGTTCCAAAATCACTGTAAAGCAATCAATACATCAAGATAGGCTGATTGCTTTTTTACAAGTGGTCACAGCTTTTATTCCACTTGACATTCCAAATACATGGAGCATTAAAAAAACAAAACAAAACATCAACTTTCTCAGTTTTATACTAAATCTTAAAATGTCTGAATATCATAACAACTATGACTGCTGTGCCCAGTATGTCTAAAGTTTAAAGCCACCCTGTTGGCTACTCACTACAACTCCCTGACTCACATACAAAGACGGCAGCAAAAAGCTGACATCATTTCCTGCCATTCATGAACTACACAAACAGCTCCCTGTTCGGTTCCCACACATACACCACTCTGCTTGTATCTTTTACATCGCTTTCCAGCTCTGCACTGCTTGACTAATTGTGTTTACCTTTCACGCTTTCAAGCTAATCTCACAGGGTTTGGTCGAAAAGAAATATCACCATTAAGGAAGGGGAAGAAATGTTTCCTTTCCAAAGACCTTTAAAAGATTCCACACAGCCTCAACAAGTACCACACCCTGGAAAATACAGGGAAATATACAGGGGCGAGCATACATTTCAAGGATTAACCTTTCTTTTCACAAGAACAAAAAGGACTTTCACACAGTGAAAAAAAAAGTCAGAGAAATGGCCTCTAACCTGAGATATGTCAAAGTGGAAATCCAGCGTTTTCCCAGGCAATGCCTTGGAAGAGCGGTCCCAGACACGGCTGATGTCCTCATAGGAGAGGTCACTTTGTGGAAATGAAGGCTGTGCCAAACTGGCCGATCGAGAAACCACCAGCTTTAGTATATTCTGTGCTTCTCTCCAATGAACAGTCTACAGCAAAAACAGAAAAACACACAACTTCACCTGTGTGTGAAGACAAAGAGCAACACACGATATAAAAACACAGTTTTCATGCAGTTTTATTTATAGTTACAGAGGTACTAAAGGGAAATGCATTCCATATGAGAATAAGCAGAGGCCTGGCCCATGGCTGAACAGCAGACTGTTTATAGATTGGGTGTGTCCACAAATTTACAGCACTGACATAAGACAGCTTTTTCCTTTTTTTTCACATGAGTACTAACAAGAAGGGCAGGGAATACAAGACTCGGAGCTCTCAAGCTAAAGATTTCAACTGATTACATGTAGGTTATCAAAAAATGTATGTGCTTTGCACATGCAAAGTATATGTCAGTGAGTTTCTACAAAAGTGTCAACTTAACAGCTATTTTTTAAATAATGGTCACATAAACTAATAAATTCCCAATAAAAAGGACAAATAGTTTTTTAATATTTTAACTCACCTGGACAAATTTCTCTATTGTCTTGAGCACCTCTATGTTGAAGGGTTTGGCTTGAATTACACTCAAGTCCATGTGGCTCAGGAGGCTGTAGATAATTTGTAAAAGTGTCTGCTGCATACTTGGGAGACCTTTCTCCAAAAGCTATTGTAAGAAGAAAAGAAAAAGCTCACTTGACATAGCACTTTTAACAAACTGTAATTGTGACTTAGCACCTTTCAGCTGTACACACCTCCGCCATATAAGTGACCAGACTCAGGGTGATATCCGAGAAAGCCTCATGAAGATATCGACACACTACATTGACCCAAGAGAAGCAGTCTCGTGTGTAGGAGTGTGTTTTATACAGAGCCATGACATGAGCAAGGTTGGAGAGCTTGGCATTGTTCTCCTCAAGGCATACCTAGACGCACAAAGGTGTGTTAGTTTAAGATGTGCAATTAGTGCAATGAAAAAAATAGGCATAAAAATGGCAAACCTGTGCGATCCTCTCAGCAACCTCCTGACAGAACTGTGTGGGGCCATCAAAGTTTTGCACAAGATGAGGAATCAGGCAGAGAACATTTAAAGGAAAACCTGATGGACAACCCCACCCAAAAAAAACAAAACAAATGACATTATTATACAATTTTGGAAAAAAAGTAACAAAGCTTGTGCCTTTGCATTAGTACAAAAAATATAAAAATATAAATGTAAGGTTTATCCATCCACTGTTTACTTTTAAAACCACTTATTTATTGATTCCTACATTATACCTATGGCTTGTGACGTGTCCACTACAGCCACTCGTGACACAGGAGTCAGTTGGCATAAGAGATGAAGCGTGAGATCAGTTGTAGATATGGAGGTGAAACCCTTTAAAAGGAGCTGCTGGAGCCCAGTGAAGCTGCTCCATTTCAGCTGATTATGCAGTTTCTCCAGCTTCTCTCTGTTTTCCTGTTTGTCCAGTGACATGTTGGCCAGCAGCTTATTCAACAGTCTTAAAGACATCTGATACTCAAACTCAAAGTCTGACTCCATCAGTGACACTGCCACCCAGAAGATGGTGGCTAGGAGGTTGCTGGGGTGGTTGATGCTTGTCGGGTCAGTCACACTGTCTCTAGATGAGGATGAGCTGCGAACCTTAGTTAACAGAGCTTGCTGTTCAGAGGCTTGGATACGGTCCAGTGTGGCACTGCGTGGTGGATCAGACCCCCTGTCTGCCTCTCCAAACTTCTTGGGAACAGAGGAGCTCCTTTGATGTCTGCTCCTTTCTTCTCTCCTAACATTGAGCTGCCCTGTGCTCTTCCTGTTAGATAGCAGCTTGAAACTGGTGAGGAATTCTGGAGATGAGGCTCTGTAATGATAGCATGTAAAAATAACTTAATATCACTACATATTTGAGCAGAAATACATAAATTCATGTAGAGGAGACACAAACCTTGTCAAAATAGCCATGAGATCACTGTTTTTGAGACATTCAGCCAAGTTATCCACTACTGACTCCAGTGTGAGTAATATTTCCATCACATAGCCCTGGCAGGGAAAAAAAAGACATGGATTGTTAGAGTGTAATTTAATAATACAATAGGCATTCATTTTATAGTAAAAAAAAAGAAAGATTTAAAATGTAGACGTGAACTGCATTGAACTGATTTCCCCTGTTTACACTTTCCCAACAAGTATGAATTTCTACACTAATGATCAGAAATTGACAACATAAATGATGCAAACATGAAATGCCCACATAAAAACTGACACCATTCAAGTATACACGCCGTGCACTGACCTGCACTTCTTCTCCGTGTTCACCGATCACTTCCACCAGCCTTGAGAGAAGGTCAGACACAGCGTGGGCAGAGATTGGCTGGCGGAGAGCTCGAAACACCTGAAAGGAGCGGCCAGCGTAGTGACGCGATGAGCTACACAAGGCTGTCTGCAGCGCTATGTCACTGAGCTGCTGTTCCAGGTGGAAATCTGACAAAGACACGGACAGGAATGTGCAAATGAAAGTCATTCAGAGTTATAAACAATGTTTAAGAGATAGGCATATTTAAATTAAAGAAAATGAAAGAATAACTGTTAAGGGCATACGGAATTACCTGACTTGGACTCTTTGAACACAGCTACCACATGTCGCAGAAAATTCGTCAGCTGGCCAGTGCTTTTAGAAATTTGGTTCTTTGGTGAAATGTCTTCATGGCACCACAGTGGTCCATATGCTCTATAAAGCAATTATTTGTAGTTATTATGAATCATTCAAATTAACAGTGCCAAGTCCAGCATTAGGCCCCTGTTAATTATTACAATCCTAAACATTTTTATATTAGTTTTGTAAGAGGACAGTTTTAATTTAAATTTACAGTGTGTTCAACTAATCGTGGGAAATGCCTGTCATATCTTATTTAAATCTCAAATCTAAGCTATGCTTATAAGTCATTGCATTATCATGTAGCACCACTAGGTGGGAACCACAAACCAGAAATATCAGAAGTTTATTACCATAACAAGCCTATAACTAGCAATATTTTAATACATGCAACCATGCATTTTTTTTTTCAGTTTGCAAAACTACAGTCTAAGAACTAATGCATTTGCTGACTAATAGAAGAATTACAAATCTGTGTCCATACCTTGTGGTTAAAAATTCAATTAGCTTGTTGGTTTTGCCATTCATTTTATTGGAGGCCACCAGCTCTTCCACCTCCTGTGAAATCTCCGGCAGGTTGTTGCTACTGCCCCCCAAACTTAAACTGGATGACGTAGAGGAAGAGCTCAAACCCGAATCTGGCCCAGGAGATGCCTGACACTCCCGCAGGAAGTCAAAACCTCCTGAAGGCATCACAGAAACAGATGTGTGAATATATATATATATATGAAATTAGCCAGTGCAAAAAGAAGACATGTAGTGAGCAAAATGACTTGTGCTAAAACATTGTCTGGGATGTAGATACAATAGCTCCTATTATTACTGCTGCAAAGCTAACCACGCCTTTTTGTTTTAAACAAAAAACCCAAACTTTTGTATAAGAAACCGCATATTATATACAAACATAACTGACACGTAAGAGTAGTTGTATAAAGCATGTTTACTTTGGCTTTTAAACTAAGCTTTATTGTTATAGCATATTTTTGAATTTGCTAATAAAATACAAATTTATTGGATATACATTTTTTTCCACATGGTCAAATGGACAACATATTCTCTCAAAATGTGAAGATATCTGCAAAACATTTAATCAGTTGAGAAAGAGCTAAAGCCAGTCATGCAAGCTTTAGCAGATGGCCCCAATTTGGGAAAGTGGATAAAAATAGAGGAATGGAATGCTTTAATCAAGACCTTTGATGTGCTCTGGGCTCCATATTGCTTTTGGCACAGCATCCAAATATTTTCTCTCAAGATAAGAACCTTATCTATTGTCTGAAAGGAATGCTAGCCATTCCTTCCTGATGTTCAAGTTTATATTAGCCAAAGACACGATCCGCATGTCAAAGGGCCAGCTGCTCAGTCAACCTCATGCAGGTCTACTTTAACCATTCAGTGAAGAGTGAATGGATTTATACTTGAAAAGGGCAGATGCTTACCTGAAGGCAAGTACTCAATCTGAATGCTTGGTTTGCAGGTCAGGGTCTTGGTACAGTTGATCTCACGTGTCTGCAATAAGACTGCTGCAATAGTATGGAAGTTGTTGTCGCATGACAACGCGATGAGCAGGTGGAGGAGAAGTCGTTTACTGTGTTCAAACACCTCTGGACGAAAGTGATCCATGCCTTAAATGAAAACAACATAATTAGACAAATAAGTCTATTTCACGATCAATTCAATTTAAATTTCAGCTACTTCTTGCGGTCATCTGGCACCAAGGAGCACAGTAAGGTTAAAACTGTACAATCTTACAGAGAGAACATGAGGGATTCTGTCTGAGCAGAAGTGAGGGCGAGCAATTTTTACTTAACTCTACAGTGCATCATTAGATATGTAATCATTATACTACAGCTGTTAAAGAGTAGACTGATTGTAAAGTGAATTTACCCAAAAACAGTGAATGTAGCAGCAAAGGCAGGTGCATGGTCCAATCCTCTGTCACACTGTGGTCCACTACCATCTCTGTCATGAAGATGACCGCTATGTTACACCTATAGTAAGCACACATTCACACTGTTAACCCTCTGAGTGAAACACCATTTCATATCCCAATAAAATCAATTTCTTAAGATAGATTTAAATGAAAATTGTAGTATGCGATAGGTGGTTAGAGCTGAAAACTATTACAGTAAATTTATTTAGGAGCGCCATAGCAGGTTATAGCAGCTAACCTGTGCAGTGGTCCCCTGGGAGTGATGGTCTCTGGTAAAAAATCCACCAGTGGAGCCCAACATCCTCCACTCAGAGGCATGGGCAGAGGATGGGGCTGGTTGGTCTCAATAACAGCCACAAGCCAGTCAGCATAGGGTGGCAAAGGTTCACCTGTATGGTTTAAGAGCACAGTGTTCACACTAGTGAATCTCAGAGTTGCGTAGCTCACTGTGGGTGATGTGGGCAAATTTTACAGTTGGAAGGTATAATTAGATAATAAATTCATGATGTAAATACACAAAAAAGAGCTTTGGCTTTGAAATATAGTTGTCATAACTATTTTCAAGGATTTCTTTTAATAATTGGCAGATTATGCTTAGCCACATTTCTCTCCAGAACCATTTCAGCCTAAAAGGGTTTAACAAAGCTGTTTTTGGGTCACTAGCTGCAGTGTGGGGGCCCTAGGCTCAACTACTTGTATTTTAGTGCCAACTCTCACAGATTTCCTTAAAAAGCCCCAGGCCACTCTGGACCGCTCATAAATTAGCAATGGCACATGGCCGATTACCAATGTACCCTCCAACCAGGCTGTATATTTCACATTACAACCACATTCTTTTCCTCAGGTACTTGGTACAGAAAAATACTCACTCTTATCTTCATCATAAGATCCTCCCGAGCTGTTGCTGTAGCGTGATTCCAGACGGTTATGTGCTCGTATTATATGAGTAAGCCTGAAGTCACAGGAAAAGTTTTTTTGCCAATAGGGTAAGGTGTTCATAACGCTGTGTCAATTACTGTATTTCATTACTGTATTTATACAGTAACAAAATGCAGTATGTATAATGACAATAAAGTTGAATCCTAATTCTAAGTCACACAATTAAAGACAAGAAATTTTGCCCACTGTACCTCTCCTCATTCTCCTTTAAAGTCTTGGTATCGTCTGTATCAGTGAAGCTCTCTTGGCCTGCAACAACAGTATTGCTGCTTGATGTGGTGCCTAGAAATTAATCAGAAATCAAGTGAGGCTAAACTCCAACACTATTTTACACACACAATTTGGATCTTTCATATATATATATATTATATATGCATATCTTTGCATGTCTGCGTGTATATATATATATATACACGCAGACACACAAATATAAAGATGTACCTGAAGCAGCTGCAGAAGTCTTGCTTGTAGCACTAAATCGATAAAAAGGCGGGCTATCACAGTGTTGCACCACAGGATTCACAGGATCAGTCTGCTGTAACTCAAATATCAGTTCCTCCATGGTTTGGATTGTGTTGTTTCGGCACAGATAGATCACCACCTTCTTGATCTGAACAAATACACCAAAACATTTCTTTGAGAAACTGTAAAGATGCAAAAAAAAAAAGACAAAGAAAGCTTCATAAACAAACATGGCTTGATATCTTACATATGGGAGAAGGGCAGTGTCACTGCTGACACCACACAAGCTAATGAGAAACTGAAGTGTGGTTCTCAGATTGTTGCTCCATTTGTCATTGCTGACTAAAGCATTCCAGGCATTTTCCATTTCTGGTCCAGGTAGATCATCTCCATACTGGCAAGGTGGGGGTTAAAAAAAAGAATAAGACATTCTATGTTAACAACATTTATCTCAGATTACCTATGCCTCTTTTGATAAAATGGTATTTCCCAAGCATGCCGTTACCTTGGCGGTCATGAACATGAGATTATTGAGAACCATGGA
>VUQR01006348.1:6106-21929 GCA_015108515.1 Hemichromis elongatus | reverse complement strand
TTTTTAAGAAATACCCCCCCCCCCCCACAAAGCTTTCTCTTTTCACCAAAAACATTTTTAAAATGTTTTTTTAATCTCCCCTAAATCCACCACACCATCATGTTCACAATTTGTTTTGTAATAAAATATAAAATAGGATATATCTATCATAACAGCTATTTACTGACACTTATAAAATGTAAATGCAAATACAGGCCGGTAAAAAATGTTTACCCTTGTGTTGCGGTGTTGCTCTCACACTTGATTCTGATCATGTAAACCCACAAGAGTCTATAGAGGGACTCCAGTGCAACACGAGCCATTTTTGGGTCTCTACTCTGTAACAAAATCAAGTTGATCAAAGAAGTCAACAACAGATCCATCTAGAAGAAAAATAATCAGTGTACTATTGCTCCCAATATCAAATAAAAAATGTAGTTTACGCAATTATTTTTGACAATTAAAGCTCTAGAATTTGGACTTACTGATATGCACATCCTTCATATGACAAATGCAGTTTTACAACTTCTAGTTACCAGGTTACATTACCTTCAGATTTGAGAGGCAGTTGTTAAGGAAGACGTGCCATCTGTTAAGGAAGAACTGTTTCTGGCTGACACACAGCAGGCACGTCACCAAAGGGTAAAATGCCTGAAGAGAAGACACAAAGTGCAGCCTTGTTACAACAAATTCTCTCTTTTTTTATTTGTAAGTAATTGACTTACAAATAAAACACGGGTATTTTCTGTGTATGATATTCAAACTTGCCCATTGAGTAGACAATTTGTGGAGTAATGCATTATCTCTTAGCAAACTTTGCATAAGTGCATCCTAAACCAGTTTTCTTTTAAAATGTTTAATGTTTTTTTGCTGATGGTGCATCATTCATAAAATATAGCTTTCAGCCATTATCGTTGTCTCAGGAGAAAGTAGACCTAGTCTAAGGGCTGTTGTCTTTCCAGATCCATGTGAACTACCATGGTGAAATGTTTTATTGAAGACACTTAGAGGGGAAGAGACTTTCAATATACTTAGACCTACTGCAGTGCTTTTAATGTGTTTTTTTAATGGTATGAAACAGCAGCCTGTCTTCCCTCATGAATGTTTTCTATTGTAGACACCAAAAAAACACACACAAAAGTGACCTTGAAGATTCAGAGGCATACAGGGAATCTGAACATGTAACTGAAGATGTACAAAAGAGACAGGCCCAACAATCAGTGTCACTTTGTTTTAAACTAACCAGTGAGTGCTTCTTCCTGGAGGACAAGTCCAGAGTTGTGTCGTACAAGCTGTCCACAAAATTCCTCAGGCATGGTACGTTCACCTCGTTCTTCACAGCCTGAGACAAGATTAAACATCACAGGATGGCGCAAAAAGACAAAATCTTCTACCCCGAGTGATCTTCTTCTATATATAGTTTAACACATTTCCAATGCAGGGCCTAAAACGAATGCTTTTTTGCGAGCGTTTCAAGTTACTACTAATTTGAAACGATCACCTTTATTCGGGTTTTTACATACTGTATATAGCAGCGGTCCCCAACCTTTTTTGCGCCACGGACCGGTTTATGTCTGACAATATTTTCACGGACAGGCCTTTAAGGTGTCACATATAAATACAACAAAATAAAACCAGTACCGGTACCAAAAAAAAAGAAAATGTATTCATAACACACAGTTAATGATAAAAACAATAAATATTAACGATAAAACCCCTGAAAAACATAAATTTCACACCCGAACCTCAACTCTTGCGGACCGGTACCGCTCCATGGCCCCGGGGTTGGGGACCGCTGGTATATAGTACATTGATAAGATATGCAATTTTCACTATACACTATAGATACACTGCTACAATGAAATACACATAACAACTGGGTATTGCACAGAAGAATCAGATGAGGAAGAAACTTACTGCTGCCACAGGAACCAGAATCTCAACAAAGAGGCCAGCCAAAGCATGCTTAATGTCCTTGTCTTTGACTTCCAGGAAATACTGGGCACACTCCTGTGGAAGAGAGAGAAATATGTTGTGAAACTTACAGACTTAGAATATGCATTATATTAAGTAGTGTAAGCTGCATGAAAAAGCCAACAGGAAGCACAGTTAAAGTAAAACATCAAATCTTAACAGTACTGAGAATTTAATTCACATTTTTTACCTAACAGAGACATTAGTAAAGAAAAGTTTATTACAGCAGAGATTGGGTACAGAAAGAAGTACAGCATTCATATATATTCAGTTTATAATGTATTGAGGCAGAAATATTATTCAGTTACTAAATCTATTATACCTGCATGAACTGAAAAGAGGCTTCAAAATCCTCAACGGGATACATCTTAATTCGGAAGAACTTGACCCCCATGATGAGGCTAATGGTACTCTGGACCACATATGGATTCTGCTCCTTTTGCCGCAGTTCCTTTAGCTCAGTCATAAACTTCTTCTTCACAGCAGGAAACCTGAGAATAAAAATAGCTAAATGAGGCTCTATATTAAGACATGCTTGCCCAGCTCAGTCAGACAAATCCCAAGTCAGCACTTCCATAAAGAAGCAAAGTTGTGACTATGAAAGAATACAGTGATAATATTCAGCGTGCACCCCTCCCGAAATATCAGCCCCTCATCTCACCCTCTATATGCAGACTGTGAGTCTGTGCCCCCAGATGAACTCCTCATCTAGCACCTGATCCTTTGCCCAAATTGAACCAGAGATGAGATTCTTCAGCTGGTCTAAATTTAGATGATAATTCATCACGGGAGCTCATATGAGCATTTCTTAACCTCTTCCCTGTTGGCTAGAGCTGCACTTGAAAGAAAGTGAATACAGCTGGGAGAAGAAATGCTGTATTATTTCAAATTCATTACTGCCTCTCCCTTTCCCCGATCTTTAAAAAAGTAAATATCTCACTAATTTGTCATCATAATTGTGCTTTAAAAGAGGTTATGTGGCATGCTCATCAGCAGTATCTCTACTTTAAGGGCTTATTCCTTTCTTCAGTGATCTCAAAACTTCAAAATAAACAGAGACATCAATTTCCAGTCCTAGTTTGGGGTGAAGGGGATCGCTTCAGAAGCATGTCATCCCTGCAGTACGTTCCAGTCTCTTAAACCAGGGAATGTTTTGCAGGAAGGCATTAGGAACAGCAACACACCAATATGATGTGGCATGACAGCAAAGCCCAACAGAGCAGAGAGTACTAACTTATCAGACAGTGAAAAAAAGTTAAAACACAGCCAGTAATACTGAATTATAACCACTGTTCTGTTTTTGTGCCTTACTTGGACTGGGCTAATACTCCTATGACTTCAGCATAGAGGTCTGCTACAGTGTGCATGTTGCCAGTGTTTGGACCATGATACCTGCAGGGAAACAATATATTATGCCAAATTTTAGAGAGACTGAATAAAAGGTAAACTTTCTAAGGACAGATGATATCTTACCCCTCTTTGTATCTAAAGTGCTTAAAGGCTAAGTTAATGACTTCATTCACCAAACTGTCAAGGGTCGGGTAGAGCGGCATCTGATTAAGAATCAATAGAAAACATGATCATCTCAAGATATCTGCCAAATTAAGTTTATTTTGTCAGCAGTAATAAATCACAGAACCCAATGAAATTGTAGGATAATCTAAGTAGATTTTGTGTAGTACAGAGTTTAGTCCATTTACCTGTTTCAAAACTTCTATAAGTACAAGAGAGAAGATGAAATCAATGGCCAAATCCCGCCTTTCAAGTAGATAATCTCTCTGTTGCTCGTCACTGTTAGAGAGAAAACATGTTTGCTATAATCATAAAGCACACTTGACCCTCACCAATCTACAAGTGACTCATGCTTGCGTGCAGAAATCAATGTAATTCTTCTCACTTTTTGGACTTGGTGTTGGCTCTTGGGCGGTACTCGTGCAACTCCTCCTCTAATCCATTTTGTCGCTTGTACCAGTCAAACAAAGTGCGGAGGATGGAGGGAAGACTGTATTCAGCCAAAGAGCTCATGGAGCTTATCAACTAGAAGAGCAAGACATACATAGCGCAAATGAGCGTCAGGGTTTAGCGGTCCACATACCAAAGTGAAAGATAGCCATCAGTGTTTCCTTTGTTTATTTGAACAGCAATTTCAACATAAATTCCAACAGCAAACAAGCATTAATTTGCATTTTATCATGTCTTGAGCATTTTTTAAACATTTTAAACATTTTAAAATAAATGGGCAACATGGGGCAGCTTTTAAGTAAAGTAAATGCAACACTAAGAAAAAGCACTGAGATTTAAGAGTGAATTGGTTCTTATTGGGGATACAGTATACAGAAATACACAGCGCCCATGGGGCTGCCTCCCTCAGTCTTGGGGGAGGGTGAGCGAAAGGAAGGAACGGGCCGGGCACACAGGAAGGGAGGAGAGTCTGGTGGGACTGGGGAACACAGTGAGCCCTTCATTCAGCACAAGGCTGGAGAAGAATCCTGGCTCTGTGTGGCTGCTGAATGGCCTCGCGCAGCAGCACAGACACACCTCTGTGGCTGTGAAAGGGCCTTCTCTGAAAAGCCACAGACCTGCTCGATACACCTAGTGCTGAGGCAGTGCCAGATGTCAAGGTAAACACTCCTGCCCCTAACTGGATCTGAAAGACCTTTTGGGATGTGAGCTGAGCTTTCAACCAACAACTTCTTCAGGCTGCAGTGCACCATACTAGAGCAGTATCTACGATGTGCTTATTTTCCAATTGGAAGAGGAAACACACTTACATCTGTGTTGGTCTGTGTGTAAATATAATCTAATGTGATTATGTTAGAGGTAAAACAAATAGTTTATCTAGTGAGCAGATGGTCCTAGTTCCCTGTATTTCTAAGCACTTACTTGGTCAAACTGAGGATCTTCTCCCCGCTGTAGTGACTTTGTTAATGGCTTTTCCTGAAGATGCAGAAAAAAACAGTCATTTTAAAATCTTGGTTTTGCAATAATAAAGCTATAAAAACATTCTTTGTAGTGTGATTTAAAGTGTATAACTCTAAATCTGAAGACTAAGGAGTATGAGCCGGGACTGATCACAGCCCAGCTAATGAGAGGGCCATCAATCAGTCTGGTGCCTGGCAGGAGCAGGCAGGGTCACTTACAATATTAGAAATAGGACATTTATGACAGCTCATAATATTACAGTCTTCTATCATCTGAGATAAAAGCCTTCAAAGGGGTTTAGTTCTCAGTGCACCCATCTCTTATCTGTAGCCCTCAGTTCATAACCAGACATCTTTTTTATTAAAAGATTGAAAAAAAATAAAAGCTGGTAACACAGAAGGTTTAACTCTTCGAAACGCACTTCTGTAGTTTTAAGATAAAAATGATAAAAACATTTCTATCTGGGTTCACATGTGTACAAAATATCAAAAGCACACAAATATCTACTTCTAACATTTGGGGAAATGGTAACAAAATCTTTACCATGGTTCAATTTTTGGAAAGATAAGACAACATTTTAGGTGAAGCTCCATCACACATCGCACCCCCGATTTAAGGGCAAAGTGACATAAAACAGACAACAGCATCATTCTACGTCTATCCCTTATCCTAGTCCAATTAAAAACGTCTGCTTTCTTTGCCTTTTCGCAACCCTGCTTTTCCAAAAACTCCCTATTGCCATGTCATCAGCCAGGCAGCACATCACAGCACTTCAGTTGCTGATTAATCCAAAAAAGCTAAGTGTGTGATCTGTGTCACAGTGACATTGCGTGGGCCATAATGCTCTCTTTCTCTCTCTCTCTCACAGCTGGAACACCAGCTAAGCTCCAAGGTTTGATGAACCTTTTAGTTTTCAGACAAATGCTTGAATCTGAGACACCCATCTGCTGGAATGACAGAAAAGTCAATGCTTCTAGCTCGGCATGGCTTTTAAAGATTTTACTGCTATTTTGTCAAGCTTGATTCCTCATAGGTTTACAGCTTCTTCTTTTTTCATTAATAAATGTATCTTGTACAGGGCTCTAGACTAACTTTTTGCCTTGGTTGCACTGGTGCGCCTAACTTTTTTCGCCTAACTAAAAGGCATTGGGGAGAGGGGACACTTGGGCAGTGCATTTATCGCTGTATATAAAGTGTTCTCTGCGTACACTGTGCTTTTTCAGGGTTCAGAGGTTGATGGCTCAGTGTCAGAGCACTGGCTGTGAATTTCAGACGGATCAAGCCTTAACTTAACAAAAAAGTTATCAATAGTTCGTTTCATCTTTTCTCATTACCCACAGCTACATCCACTTCTGTCAGGCCTAGGCTACTCACTAGGGCTGGGTATCTTCACTGATTTCTATAATCCATCCGATTCTGATTCACAAGGTCCCGATCGATTCTACTGAATATTGCCTCAGACAGTCAGAAATTTCATAATTCTGATCATTTATCAGCACTGATACATGTGAGACTTCATCAGAGGTGTGAGCATAACAGCAGATGCCTTTGTGTTGAAGAAACTAAGGATAAAACAGAAAAATATGAAGGAGGTTTTCCTGGCCTGGCTTTTTATAGCAGAAAACCTTAAAAATATTCTGCAATCAATGAATAGCGAATGAAAAAGACGTAAAGACAAAGCGCGGATCCACCGACGCATCATGATAAGTGAGCTGTCGGCTTTCGGCCCCGATGGCGTGTCCGTCTACGTGCCGTCGGGTGAGAAAGCCGAGAGAGAGAAAGCTGATTCTGATGCGTCGGCGGGTCCGCGCTCTGTGTTTACTTCTTTGTTTACCTGCTCTCATTTGCTGTTTGGTGGTTATTGAGGTTGGTTTCTGAGCTTTAACCTGAGATTCTGGCGTCTCTGGCGTCTCTGGCAAACGGGTTTTAATGAATCAATATCGCTTTATTAAAGTTACTCACCTCTCTCTATCCACCTGCACTTTCAAACGTACACACGAAGGACCACAGGAATATCTGGACCACGGCCAATTTAGACATTTTTTTAGTCGCACCACTGAAAAATTTGGTCGCATTTGCTTTACCCTAACTAATGCTGACTACAGATCAATGACCATGATGGATTCTGATAAATGAACTCACAACAACAGTGGGAAAACTACACGAAGAGACTAAAACAAATTACTCAGCCAGGTCTACACCGAGAGGAAAAACCAAGAGGGACACATCCTCCCTGCAGTCCTCTGGAGGGTAACAAAATGAAATGGGGGGGCTAGACGCTTTCCCTGTGGTAATTAACACCTCACTGCAAACCGAAGCTGGTGACTAACAGTTTTCTATAAATCACAGCACCTAAAACTGGAGACAGAATGTCCACAGCAGCTTCACTGATGCAAGGCGACAAGTAAACTCACAATTTATCAGACCTGCTCAAAAGCACATGGAGTGTTTGAAAGTGTTTCAAAGAATTAAACAGGGCTATAGTATGTAAACCAAGATGTATGATGAGGATCATCAAATGAAGATTTGATTGAAGATTTCAAGAAGATTTGTTTTTGCCAGCTTTTACATTCGTCTGATTTTCCAGAAATATTTAATTGCAACATAAAGATGAAGTCAGAACAGCTACAAATGATTTTACGGTGTGTTTCTATTGATTATATATATTAATTTTATGGTTAAAATTAACGATAAATGATTAAATATTGGAAGAGAAACTTAGTATACAGTACTTTCCTGTGAAAATCTGAAAATCTTAACGCTAGATAAAAACCCTCAGAAGAGGACAAGTTTTACTTTAGTAACAGTACATTTTTTGCTTTTGGAGATTGATTGTAAGTATCTGCAGTGACTACTGATCGGGGGGTGCATACAAAGTGAGTTACTTTGGATTGAAAGGTAATAGCACAGGTCGCCTGGTGCAGGGCAGCCTTATTCCAAATAATTGTGGTCTGACTTGGAATGCCTGCAATCAGACAGGTTGAAATGGCTTTTCAATAATTGCTATCTAATTTTGCAACTTGTCTTTGCAAAAAGGGGACTCAGCTGGATGCAAAATGGCTGCTTTCTGTTTACGTTCTTAGATAAAAGCAAGGTTGCCAAGCACCTAGGCTATTTTGCAGTAAAATCTGTGCTGGCACTATTTGTGGGGAAATATCTGAATTTCTGTTTCAGTGCTATGAGGCTCTGTCTGGACTCTGAATGTAAGCACTTCATGTGAATTTCTTTGTATGCAGATGGCAGCAGATTTGCAATTTTCATCGATTTATCACAGTTAATCACCGTATGACCACAAACTGACTGCATGAAATTACCAATTTGACACAACTGAGTTGTAAACTGATAGCAAAACTCCATCTTTTTGGCACTTCGTTGTGTCTTGACACACAAAGGTGCTTTGAGAATTGCAGTTTGCTGCTAACTGTTGAACATCTGGTCCCCGTCTTCTAAGCAAGCATTAGAAGTTTCTGGACTTACTTGGACTGTGTGCTTTTAAATTATTACTTAAACTTTACTTTTCTAGAAGTAAGTAAAGCATCCTTTGCCACTTGTAATTTATTACAGTCAACAAAAGATGACTCAGTCTAGTGTTTCCAGCCTCTTTCTGTTATAGAGATTTATAATCTGGGGTCAGAACACCCACAAGGGCACAGGAGATGATTAACAGGATAGTAAACAAGAGAAAAAATCTGGGGTTATTGTTTTACTCTAAGCTTTTTACTTTAATGTAAATTTTCAGTTTCACTGGGCTATAAGATAAACAGAATGTCAACTTATCACTACAGGACACAAAGAGCAGTAACCCTATTTCCACTCACCAGCGGTTCAGCCATGATTATTCGGATCTTGCGCTCAGAGGCGGTGGTGAAGTTGGCAAACAGGCTCTTGAGGACGTACTCGCCTGGTTTGCTCTCTGGGTCAATGGTGATGGGCATCATGGCAGGAGGACCTTTCTCTCCCTGAGGACAGCAGACCGGAGGGATGGGAGGTTTGCTATATCCGTTCCCAACGGGTGAGGCTGCGGTGGAGAAGCAAAAAGCACAAAATGGGAAACAGTTTCATTAAGTAAAACATTGCCAAATCAAGCACAATGAGTGGGACAGGATCAGCCACAAGAAAAAAAAAGTTCACCCAACAGGGTATCGCTGAGAAGTTTCCAAACATGGACAAAAAGTTCCCAACATGTTGAGCATTCCTCAGTAAGACTGTGCAAAGGGCAACGTCTAGCTCTGAGTCTGCTGTTTCTTTCCTCCTGCTACAGTGAACAGAGCACATACATATGGAAATAAAACACCACGTCCCGCAGCTGGTGTTTTGTATTTGTACCAAAGTCGTCACTGTCCTTTGAGAGAAATAAAAACCTTGTGCGTGTGACCATCCTTCACTCAGTGTTATGATATGGCCCACCTTTAATAACGGATGGCTTGCCTCGGGCCACTTAAACCCATGAAACCACCCACAAGTTAATAATTTAACCTCAGTGTTGAACTCTTGTGCCTCCAAACACAAACCTGTTACATAAAGTAAAGACATGCATACAAACATCTTATTAGAAGTGTGACATTTTCTGTCAGCAATAACTCTGCAATTTTAAACCACGCGTCAGCCGCACAAACTGCCTGGATTTGGAGTAAACTAATCAAAGGACACAACAGAGCTAGTGCCTTACAATGAGAATCATATTTTTGTAAACGTGTGCATGCGCATGTAATAAATACGTCTAGACAGAAATCAGCAACACTGAAGGTCAGCCCAAACTGTTCTTCTGTCAAAGCCACAAATCAGATTTTTCTTTTTTAGTTTTATTTTCACTCAGTTTGTGCTGCATATTTATCCAAAGCGCCACCGTCACATGGAGAGATTTCCTTGAGAGTGCAGTGCCGCTTGACAAATACTTCTTTAAGCCCACCGAACCATAAAAACCTGAAAAATGTTTAATTGAGAGTACTTATATTTTCAATGTACAATTAAAAGCTTTAACGTTTTCGTTTGATAGAGATGTAAAATTTTTGTGTCTACTATTTGGCTGCATGTAAGTCTTGAAATGCAATAAATTCACCTAGTGAGGTTGTGACAAGATAAAAAGCAAGAAAACTAACAATATAATTTAAGGGTTTATTTTGTTGTATGCCAAATGAGAAAGCCAAAACAGGAAGGTTTGAGAGGTTCATACAAAGTTTGAGAGGTTCATCAGAGACTAAAAACTAGGCCGTTACTGCTTTAATAAAAGCTATTACCTTTTTACAACTAACTTTAAAGAAGTTGCCAAAAATGTAATCGCAGCTGAGATTTTAAACATCTGTACAAGCCGCACACAAAATAATGAGAGGAGATGAGTAAACACATAATGAGCATTTTTTTGAGGCACCACAAATTATGCAACACTGACAAATTGCATAAGAGAAGTTGGAGAAGCTGGTACCAGTAAACAGGTTTTCTTCTCCAGGTCTTTTCGGGACATGAAGCATTCGGCTATCTCTCAAGGAATGCCCAGCATGTGTAACAACCTTTTATGGCTTTCAGAACATGCTTCCCTCATTCGTGGCGACCCAACCAGCACCTACCCAGACCCTTGATGAAGCTAATGACGCTGGCCTTGCTCCAGCACACAGCTGTCCCGTCCATAGTGGGAAAGGAGGATATGGTATCCAGGGTTGTCCTGATTTAAGACAAATGCTCGCTAGTAAAATCCACCAACTTCCATGCCTTGTGTGTCAGCTGGCTCTGTCCTTCTGGTTATAGTTTCCATGGTGCACAGAGCCAACAGCGGGTGTGTTTTAAAAAGTGGGAGTTGTGTTTGGTACGGGAGACCACACAGTCTCTAGATCTCTCTCTCTTTCTCTCCCTCTCTCTTTCTCTCTTACAGCGGCTTCTGCTATGGCTTCCTCCAGCCTTGTGACCACCCGGTGCCTTCCAACAGTGAAGGTCAGGCGAGAATTTTTAGCTGAGGCACAGCACAGTGATGAGGTCCAGCATGCTATGGTGGCATAGACTGGTGACTATATTTATCCAGGAGTAAACACTATACTGACAGAGCACTCCCCCCCACCCCCTATCTGTGATGCAAAACCACGAGGTACAGACAACCAGAGTGTAAACACCATTCTTGACCACAGTCACTGCTTCACTGCACTTCCCTTAAAGTCTGACAAATTCTTAAAGAAGAACTAAAGTCATTAAGGCAAAGGTTTTAGGCAACCTTCCAGCAACAGACAGCCTATGATTTAACACCCCGGATTTATAAAGCAATATCTAAATTCTCCCTTGACAAAATATTAAACTAGAGACGAGCGGTAAATAAAGGAACCAGTGTGCATCATATCAAGCCTGTGTCTGTTGCTCTGGGCACTGTACGAAGTCTGAGACATGACATGTGACCCTGCAAACAAGGAGCTCAGGCACAGCGTGCATTACATCATCGCCATGCTGGAAACACCCTGGGCATGGTGGTACTCCCTGGAGTACAATGCAAACAGGCCGACAAGTGTCTGTCTTGCACAAACAGACACACACACACACACACACACACACACACACACACACACACACACACACAAATCATGCAGTCCACAGAGACATCCCCACTGAATAAACAATGTCTTTAAGCAGCAGTTGGTGAACAGAGTGGCTGGATATTTAGATACCACTGACCTCTTAAACGGGACCAAAAATTCCAGTATCAATATAGACCTCTGGGAAACTTTGTTCAACAAGCTGACATTGCATTTTAAGAGATAGCAGCAAGAAAAGGAAGCTTCCAAATGTATACACTATACTATTCTTCCAGGCTGGGAAAAGAGGGGCAACATCCTTAGTAACTCAATTAAAAAGGAAGTGTTTATAATACGGTGACAACTTGCTGCATAGAGTAGGCCATAAAGTGTCAGATCACAGGATGTTGAGTAACTACTGGCTTGCCAGATGTGTCACATTATTTTTCTGTATTAAATTCAAATTAGGACAGAACGTTTCATTTACAACACAATTTGTTAAAATATTCCACAGACGCCTCCAAAAATTGTGACATCTCTCCAATAATTAATTAAAATCTCTCTGGACTTGAATAAAAAAAAGAGAGACAAAATTATTATACTAATATTTGCGTTAGTTCACAGCTTTAGTCTTTTTAAAAGTGAGAGTGAGAGAGTGATTAGGAACTTCTGTGAAAAGCAGCTTAAAATGATGGTCGCAAATTATTGACCATCGGCCCTGTTTGAGCCAGCTGACATCATGCACGAAACTACAGCCTGCTGTGAGAGAGCATTTCAGGCCAATTATATAAGTCCTGGTTAAAAAGCCCACATCTGTCTCTTTCAAGTACACATAGTATAATTTTAGCTCCTATTAAAATACTACTTTCAGCCCCTCAAAAATAGAGTGGTTATTGTACAGCATACTGCTAAATGGAGCTAAAATGAAAGAGGAATGATTAAAGAATTTAAGGCAAAATGGGAGATAAAAACTGAATAGTAGCTTTAAAAATGTCAGAAAATAAACTGTAACTAAACATGTTGGACTGCGTATCGGAAGAGCACCGCTCTACCCAGATCCCCACAGCTCATCTCCTGCTCTGATTGGCTGATGGAGGACTGGCCTTCGGTCACATTGAACAACAAACCCGATGCAGCTGCTGCACAATGGCAGTTCTGTGCTGCTGTTTGTTACTGCTTATTTAGTGGTGGACACACTGACTTACCAAAACTGGGTACCTGAAAATGTTTGTGATTAATTAACCCTGTGCTCACACACAGACACACACACATGCTGATATACCAATCCCAAAGTTATTATTTTGTACATTCAACTAAAATAGATAAATAAATATATGTATTTCCTTAAGTTACATATTAGCAGGCACAGAGTCACACACCTCATGCAGAAAAAAATAACCATTATTAGCAACACTATCTCTCTTGCCATCTTGTGATGTATTATATAACAGCTTGTGAGAATGGAAGCAGAGAGATGAGATTAGGGAAGAGCACAAATTTAATGAAAATGTTAAATGCTGATACAGTACAATGACTGCCTGTGCCTTTATCACTTTAGCAAAGTGACCCAGTGTGGGGATTATGCAACATCATCGGGAGATGGCTCAACATTTAGTGTGTGGAAAGGGGCAGCTTGTTCGATGGTTTCTCTTTACATTCAGATTAAACTGCTAATGCAGACTGCTTCAGACATGCAACTGGCTTGTAAACATTTATCACTTAAGGTATTAATCAATTTAGTGTGGAGATATACATATATAGCACACATGAATAAACTGCTAAGAAGCTATTTCCTGGTTTAATGCCTGAATTTGGCTTTTTCATTAGTTCTGCATCCATTCTGTAGGCCACCTCTAACACCTCACATAAAACAGAATGGCGCCATGATCTGAAGCACAAAGGCATTTCATTTCATCTCTGATGGTTTCACTGAAAGGCAGTGAAGCTGTGAGCTTTGGACAGAAGATGCAACCAAGCTGAACCTCAGTAATCCTATTACTGTGTCCTTGCACTTAATAAGAGCTATTCTGGCTCTGTTTATAAGTGAAATATGGCCACAATTGAAATATAATCAGATGCAAAATCTCAATAAGCAAAACTTGTAACATAAGCTATTGTATAATGACTTAGCTGGTTGCTCTTTATAAAGTTATGTATCTGGCTGTTGCTAAGAGACAACTAAAAAGCTGTTTCAACAAGTTTGCAGCTTCTGGCATACAGAACTATAAAATTACGCTGATTTTGATTTGCACCAAGAAGCAGCACAAGGCTATAAAGTCAGGTTACTAACAGTCATTCAGCTCTGCCAGGTGAGCACTACAATAACAACAAACTGCTACTCACTTCCACTCCATGACTTCAGCAGAGACTTGATGCTGATTTCAAAGAAGCCTGAGTCCTGCTGGCTGGTCATGGCTGTAGCTTCCTATCCCCTTTTCTACTTGTGGTTTCCCTCCAGTAGGAGCAACAGCAGCAGTTAGGTTGGGACCAGCAGGTATTGCCTGCTGTCACCTCTCTGTGACGCACACAATGCTGTGCTGACAAGACCCTGAGAAAACACACTAGCACTGCTATACCCCTCCTCTTGTGTCCTGTCCTTGGCTATCAGCCCTCTCTCTCCCTCCCTCTACTCTTTCTCTCTCCCTCTCTAAAGCTGTGGCAGGCAGTGGGCGGCAGTGCAAGCTCCCTTTAAATAACTGCGCGGAGGCTGAGAGTGCAGGAAGCAATCCTCTTAGGGGAGAGCAGTTAATAATAACTACTGTTTGTCTGCGTGCAAGGCCTGATAATGATGAGAGCACTGGGCATGTGCGTCTTTCAGGATGACTGAGAGAATCTGTCAGGTCACGACCACTGACAGAGGAGATGAGAAATCAGGAGGTATGACATATTACATCTGGGTGAGCGAAAAGAAAACGACTCTAACTGTAACATAATGCAAAAATGAATACATTGGAATGTGTCCAATGTTCACACAGTCCAGTGTTGCATCTCGCTTTCTTTATTTGTCAGTTTCAGCACTATTGCAACTATATTTAAAATCATGCAATGGACTAATGTTTACAGTTAACAGCATTACTGAAAATACATAAAATAAATTACATTTATATATTTTATATATTTTTTTATATATAACATCTGAAAACAGAGGAGCAAAGGATTTTTTTCCAAGCTCAAGACAATTAATATCCAAAAAGAAAAACCCCACATCTGCAAAAGAAAAAAAAACTTTTTCAATTTATTTTTTTATAGATGTCTACAAATAATTTTTTACCAAAGCAAAACTTTAATAAAATACAAACAAGGTCTTATCTCCTTTTCTTCATTAAATTATTCAGGCATGTGGAGAGCAGAAGCAAGTTGCCTATAGTTGCCTGACCATATGGCTATAAAGACATCCTCCAATCCCCCGTCCTCCACTGCCTCTCAGTGCTCTTGGGATAATCCTATCAGAATTCTGCCTATCCATCAAGCGGCAGCCACTTGCACTTGATTACATAATAAACTCTGTGATGGAGAAGCCACCACTGGCCGTGGCAGTGTTTGGTAAACACGCATTTCAGAGGCTCAGGTGTCCTAGATATACCCAACCCAGTAGTTGGATATACTGAGTACACCAGGCAGGCTATTACTGCTTGGTGTACTCAAGCATTCCACACATTGTGTTACTCTATAATCAATCCCTCCCACAGCAGTTTTTCAAGTGTCATGACATAAATAAACAAGTGAGTGAAAAGATGCTGTTGACTCAGGCTGTCATTTATGAGGGTTGCTATACTTCCTTACAAACTTGTTGATATAGTTACAAAAGAGTCATAGAGCAATAATCTATGGGATCTATATTACAAGGGGAAGGGTTTCTCTGACTTCATTTATTTACAGTTGGTCTTTTTAAGATAGTAATGTCAAAACATTAAATATCAAATGTTTAAACTGAACTGAGGTTTACAAGCTTCTAGATAAGTTGGTCTAAATAATTTGTTAATAGGTAAATGCTCACATGTTGCTTGTATCATTGCCCACTCAGCAAACATCTCCTCAATTTAATTCAACAACTAACTGTTTAAGTCGAGAACTATTTTTAACAGGACAATTCATTATGTTCTCTAATCAGACATGACTATATATGGTCAATTCCTGCTAATTCTCATCTTTAAAAAGCTTCATGTCTAAAGAGTTTTTCAAAACATATTCAGCTGGTCAGCTTGACTGGACTCTTTTAAAAGCAAAGACTTATTCAATTCCATCATTTTTTAGCGTGGCTGCTGAACAAGGTCAAAGTAAAGGAAGAATGATGGAGAAAGAAAGGAAAGAAAGAATGAAAACAGGAAACTAACAACCACTTTCAGGTCTGGGTTACACATTTCAGAGTTACCTTGAAACCTTTTAGGGTTTTGGATACAGTAGTTTTACTTATTAATACAAAAAAAACACAAAAAAAAAACCCCTTTCAAAAAAAA
>VUQR01006347.1:1774-12235 GCA_015108515.1 Hemichromis elongatus | reverse complement strand
AAACTCTAATGTTTATTTTCTGTTCTCAAACTGTTCTCCCATAGGAGCTCAGTCTGGGTGGAGCTTTTTCTCCTCCCCTCACCTCACGTTGTGTATTTTCGCTGTTTATTCCTATCAGCCTACCTCCCTGACCTGTGTCCCTATGTGATGTCTGTGTATGTTTGGTCGGAAGGTTCCTTTGTAAGTGCGCATGTGCCAACTAGCATGCTGCCTGCTGTAACCATAATTTCCTTCGGGATTAATAAAGTATATCTCATCTCATCTCATCTCAAGTTTCCCATTTGTCTCAGCGGTGAATACAATGAAGGTTTGTTTGAAGACTGCAACCTGAGCACTGCCCGCATGCAACCTTGAACCAGGTCTGCGCACATACTTTAATAAGTCATTTAGAAATGTAAGCTCTTCATTATAAACTACTGAATGTTATTTTAATTTTTAAGCAATTTTGTGTAAATATTCTTCACGTTAAAGGTTGCTGGTTAGGTTTACAGTGACATCAGAGATATTAGGGTCGATATAGGGTCAGTATGAAGAACAAAACATATCAGCAACTTCAAACTTCAAAGTGTGCTGGTGACACTTGAAACATTGCTGTTGCTGGTATGTTTTCTTCCACTTGATTTAACATTGTGTTGGTGAATCTAAAGCTACTTCATCTAACTACAGAATTATTTTTTTTTTATAAAGTGTTACCTGCAAACATGCGCATCTGAAAGTCTATATTCTGCAAATCACAACAGTAAAGAATAAACAAACAAAGAGAGAAATGTGTCAGCAGAAATCAAGATTGAGATCAAGCATTTAAAAGCAAGACACACAAAATATTTTCAAAAATATGGCTGTATGAATCATCTGAGGGCTGTGTTTATGCAGCTCTGAAAATTAAAGACAAAAATGATCATCAGGACTCCAATGTGAGGAAATGTGTAAAAAAAGCACCAGCAGTCCAGAGCCTTCCCTCTACTTAAGAGAAGTGACGCAACATAGAAAGACACAAGAACTCAACATTTAACCTTCTTTAAAAGTAACAAAGGGTAAAGAAACTCTAGCCAAAGTTGAGGGTAACGAGGTCCACGTTTCTTTGAGCGACTGTGAAACAGTAGAAATGATCTGACTATTAGTTCTTATGAATGCTTTAAAAACACCACAAATAACTCAAGTTGAGTATTTTTAAAAAAGAGCTGAACAACTTTCTGGGTTGTCTGGAGAGTGTGACGTAAAAGCAGATGTCACTCTGAGGTAAACTCTAACAAACATTTTTTTACTTCAATTATATGATATTCAACTACTCTAAAGTCAAGCTAAATTATAATAAAAGATTTAATCATGAAGTTAAATTAATTAATGTGGACCAATGGTGCTGATTTCAAGCTCCATATTTTTATGACTCTAGTAGAGTAGCTTTGCATGACCTATATTTTAAAATAATCCTTATTTGTCTGATACTGCTCTTTGGTAAAGTTTGTCTGAAACTAGCTGTTTTATCTTTTTATTTGTTTCTGATTGGCCAGGCCTAATAAACAGCCTGAGATGACCATAAAAGGGATAGCCCGTGTCTGTGATGTCATATAGATCCGAGAGTAGAAAAAAAATGTTTAAAGCATTCAGATCAACCTAAAGTCTGACCATGTACCTTTAATATGAAACTGCAATCATGCGTGATAGAAGCATCCATTATTATGTCAGCATAACTATGACAGAAAATGAGGCAGCCACAATATCAGATTTACTATTTAAGGCTGCAGCAGTTATCGATGCAAAACCAGTATTTCTCAATGTTTGCTTAGCGTTAAAAGCTGAGAATGGATTCTATTGTGGAGCTTTTCCAGGAAATAATTGACTGAATCTTATTAGAGAATCACTTGATGACACTGCAGCGAGAAATGGAACAAGAAGATGCAACCACAGAAAAAGTGACTTTGCTGCTGGTTTAGGCTGCAGGTCTCGTATCGCTTCAGTAACTTGCTGTTGTCAGATGGGGAGATTCATTATTTACAAAATTGAAAGTCTGACATTCTCCGCCACAAAACGTTTGATTTTACCTTTCTTCTTAACTGGAGTATTTCTGACACATTTCCAGTGCACAACAAACATCAACAACAATCTCAATAAAATAAAAAAATACGTTCATGGAGACATGGTGATAAAACTTGTTCACACATATAATGATTCACTCATGGAGCAGCTTTGTAGATGACAGCTGTTTACCAAAGCAGCTCTTCCACGTTCAAATAGGTTGCTAACCGTCTAATGTATTTACTAGCTTTTGTGTCACTACTTCCACTGGCAGTCACTCTAACCACTTCGACTGTTTAATCACCCATTTCACCTGTCTAAAAATCACTACATTTCATCAACCTCCCTTGGTCTCTGGCTGCCACTTTTCTGCTCGTCCTCTCTAGACCACTTTTAGCGTTTGCACCAGTGGATGCAAACGCTGGTGCCAGGGAGGATTCAGGATCAGGTGATCCTGAATCCTCCCTTAGTTATGCTGCAATAGACTTAGGCTGCCAGGGGATTCCCATGATGCATTGAGTTTTTCCTTTCCAGTCACCTTTCTCACTCACTGTGTTAATAGACCTCTCTGCATTGAATTGTACCTGCTACTAATCTCTGTCTCTCTTCCACAGCATGTCTTTATCCTGTTCTTTTCTTCTCTCACCCCAACCGGTCGCAGCAGATGGCCCCGCCCCTCCCTGAGCCTGGTTCTGCTGGAGGTTTCTTCCTGTTAAAAGGGAGTTTTTCCTTCCCATCGTCGCCAAAGTGCTTGCTCATAGGGGGTCATATGATTGTTGGGTTTTCTCTGTATGTACTATTGTACAATATAAAGCGCCTTTAGGCGAATGTTGTTGTGATCTGGCGCTATATAAATAAAATTGAATTGAATTGAATTGAATTACCAGCCCCATACTGTGGCTTTTCTAATGCAGAACACACATGTTTCTTTAGTAATGTTTCTTTTAGCTATTAACACATACATAGACATCTTGAAAGAAAATCTATGTAGAAATCTACAAATAGAACAAGCAAACGTTATGATTTAATACTGTTTTATGGTTTTAGCTGATTTCTGCCCTCCTGCAGTTGGCTAGTTTTGCCACACATGAATGTAATTTAACAGCTCATCAGTTAATTTTGTGTGCGCAGATGGAATACAGGAAAACACAGCCCCACTGCGCCATCTCACAATTAGTGCTATAGTGGATTGACATGAATTGACTGCAACATTCAACTGACCCCACAACATGCTTTTCACGCTGATTTCGTTAGCGAATAAAAACCCCCAAACAATGTTCAGCTGTTTTTCTGAGTACTCTAAAATGCAATAAAACATTAAAAGAAACAATAGATAGATAGATAGATAAGTTTACCATACGCAGATTAAACCCACCCTCAGCTAATTGAAAAATATCTACAGCAAAATGTTTTTTGTCTAAGACTTCTTTAATGCATGTCTTGCAAACTGAGCCAAAAAGCATTAAACCTTAATTACTGCCACCACCAATAACCATGGATGTCTCCAGATTTACAGAAATCCTCAATATAATATAATATAATATAATATAATATAATATAATATAATATAATATAATATAATATAATATAATATAATATGGTAATCGTGGTGTACTAGTGTAAAATAGCTTTACCAGAAATGTCCACACATAAAGTCATTGGAGGAAACATTACAAATGAAATAAAGTTGTATTTGAAACTGTTATTGTTCCCATGGTGGTTTTATCACATCTTACCTCTTGTAGCAGGTCAGCCTGCTCGATGGCCTTCAGCACATTTTTTTTAGACGTCTCTTGAGCTTCTCCGCCCAGCAGGAATTCGTCCAGGATGAAGTAGGCCTTCTCGAAGTTAAAAATAATGTCCAGTTCACAAACCTGGTGAACAACATTCAATAACTTTAAACATTAATGAACAGTTCAACACGTGGCACTTATAACTAAGGAAGTCAGACATGACAAACGCACGCTGCCAAAGTATTTATCCAACAGCTCCACATATCTGTGGATGATCTCCAGCGTGATGAGCTCGTTGTCCTGGTCCTCAATGGCACAACAGAAATACAGGCTGGCATATCTGCAACACAGCGAGAAGCAAATTCACTTTTACTGGAAAAGCCAACATGTTTGTTCGCTGCTTATTCAGAAAAATCCACAAACCTCTGAGCAGTTTAATATGGAAACTGTTGTTTTAATTGTCAGCTGTATGAAGACAGAAGAAGGTGTGTATCAGTGTAAAGTATAAAAAGTCATCCCCATCAGCAAAGTGGAGGCTGTTATTTTCATTCTAGGTATACATGTGCAATCATGTGAAATACTCAAGTCTAAGATAGGAAAAACTACATAATCTAAACAATATACAGGGTAGTATAAGATGCACTGCATTTGCTGGGTGAATTGTGGATTCTATATTTCCTGCCAGAGTGCATAAAGAAGGCTGCTGTGTCCTTTAAATGTCTCAGGGTCTTCCATATAATCAAGAGAGGGCAAATATCTCCACAGCTGATGTCTCTAAAACTGCATGCCTTACACCAAAACAATCTTTAAGAATAAGCAGCACTACAGCCTGTAGAAAAAAAATGACATGAATTCGATTTTGAGGTAAACTGTCCCTTTAAAGAACAATCTTTTGTTGTGAAAACTACATCATCAAATAGCCAAAGCCAAGAAGCTGACTTCAGGCATTTGTAAAGCTGCGACAGGCTTTCATAGTGATGTACTGTCTCCCATCTCACTGAAATGGTGCTGAGAGGGCATTTCTCCATTATTATCAAGGCCTGCTGTTTACTGCGCACAGGGTATTCATTTAAAAGCCAGAAGCCGGATGCAGAAGACTGAAACAGTTAAGCCCCATTCTGCCATAGTTCTTTATCCCTGATAATCCCCAAGGCACTAAGCATGTGATGATTGCCTAATAAAGGATCTGGTCAGTTGATCCTCTGAAACCAGAGGAGCAGCAGGACACAATGGACGAGGCTGTAGATTTTCAAACAGACAAGTGTACAATACTCTCAGAGGTCACAGAGAACAGCAAGGCTGCTTATTAGCCAGGCTGTTTTCGTGTGCTGCTTTGACAGTGTGAATTCTTGATTGTTTCAAGCTGTTGTCTATCTTTGTCTACAGTTTGTGAAAATTAATGCAAGGTGTAGCCAAGCAGGGAGCACAAAGGGCTCAGTTCAGTCATTACAACAGAGGAGAGTGAGGCAGCATTTTTACTGGAGCTAAAGGATAACGCACACTCTGTGTAGAGGCTCCCAAAGTAAAATACATCTTTATGTTGCATTGGCAGCCTGATGGCACAGGTCCCCCAGTGGATTACTCTTTAATAAGACTTTTTTTTATAAAATGTTGCTTAATACTTAAGTAAGGGTTATATTACCTTTCACATGTGGCAGACAGTTTAGAGCCTTACTTGGAGCTACACTTTGAATATCAATTTAGTCTACTTTGGGAAAAATATCAGCATGAGGAGTTCTGCTGGCAGAGCATCCCCTCACAGTTGACATAAAAGAAGAAGCCTTAAAGAAATTTGAGAGAGATCTGTGAAACTGTAACGATAGCAGCAGCCCAACATCCAAAGAGCCAATCAACATCTGAGCCTAGAAACTTATTATCCAATCACAGTGCGCTGACACCTGCCCTCAATAGAGGTTTATGACAGTTTCAACTGTGCAGCGAGCAGCTTAAATCCTCCCTACTTGTTACTGTAAAGAAGACATAGCGTCGACAGTATAAAAAATGGTAACAGCCACTGTGACGTCACCCCTGAGTTACCAGTTATCGAGCTTTGACTTCAGCTGTTTCACCATCTCCATTTTGGTGTACTAAAGTCAGATGTAATGAGCGAGTGATGTTTTATTCTGCACGAACCAAAACTAGTAAGAGTCTAGTTTCTACTCAGAGTCTACGGCTGTTTTTATACCGTCAGGTATGAGCATAGACAGACTGTCATGCTCTAGAATTGTTCAGGTCCCAGATGGTCTGTGCAGAGAAGCTGTTCATGTTGGATTGAGCCATGATGAAAGCAGAAAAGTCACATAACATCTCACACGCAAAATACAAATGTAACTTGAAGCACTTTTATAAACCAAAAAAAAAATTTTTTTCTATACGTTCAGTGTTTATGTCCAGCGAAACAACCAATGTGAAAACTGTAAATACAGGCTTCAAAATGCCCAAAAATGTGTTAACAAACTTGACTACCAAGTGGTGAGGCGTGCTTCTCAAAGGTTTCTGGTAAGAATCAGATTTACAAGTAGATTAGACCAAAATGTGTTTGCATAATTATGTCAGGATGTTTTTTCCCCACTGCTTGCTTTGAGCTACATTTTAGAGCTACAGACAGTTTAATTTGGCACAAAACATCCCCATGAGTAGTGCCACTGGCAAAGGATCCATCCTCATTTCTGATCCTGGATCAATTCTGACATATCAGATGGGAAACAGCATGCAATTTAAGAATTTCGGTTTCTATTAAACTGACCTAAGTTTTGTTCCTGATTCAGCTGAAAAAACAAAAAAACAAAAACAAAAGTGTGCAAAAATCAGACTTTTGTAAAAACTATAGTTATTTTTAAGCTTCATTATTTGCTTCTAATTGGCTGTGCTTCTGTTACATTTAAAGAAAATATGAAGATCAGTTTTAAACTGATGCTTGCAAGCTTCAAAATTACTGTAAGTATGAGAAATTATACAGAGAAATATTCAGTGTTACAAGTTACACATCTTCACACTGACAGGCTGTACATTGATTAGTAGCTGCATCTTATTAAAGCCTTTTTCTACAGCTGTATTGCTCTGTGTCAACATACAGATCCATGTTCTTGCTCCAAATTAGGCAATTTTTTCTGCCAAGAAACTTTTAGCCAGAGATAAACAATCCAGAAATCTGTACCATGCATAAAAGAAAAGAAAACTGAAGCCAGTGGTGTAGTGCTAGGACCAATTCTATTTACATTATACGTGCTCCCTTTCAGTAGTATATAGAAGGTATAGCATACATTTTGATTGGTACGCAGATGATACCCAGCTTTATCTATCCTTGAAGCCAGATAACATACACCAATTAGTTAAACTGCAGGAATGTCTTTTTTTGGCATTCTATTTCCTGTTTCTATATTCAGATAAAAATAAGGTTACTGTACTCAGCTGTCACAGTGGATATAACCATCAGATTTGCTGCTATACTTGGGATTATCGTCCTGTTGCACAATCCAATTTAAGACAAGCTTTAACTGTCACACAGATGTCCTCACATTTGTCTCTAGAACACTTTGGTATACAGAGGAGCTCATAGTCGACTCAATAACTGCAAGGTACAGAGATCCCGTGGCTCCAAAACAAGGCCGTCCAACACCATGCCTTTATACTTTATGAGGCGTTCAATTTAATTTTGAGGGAAAATTTTAGATTATTTTCTTAAGTAGTTACTTAGCACTGATTAGTAATCCACCAGTATCATTTAAAGCAATGGCTTGCTATCAATGCCTAATTACATACAGATTACTTAGTACTCCACCCTTTCGTACACATGTGGATACTTCTGATTCCAAAAACCCACAGTGATGGTCAAAATGCTAGCAGCGGTCCTTCAAAATGTCCTAAACCACATGCGTCAAATTTAAAGCACACATTTAAATCTGGCCCGCGAGATCATTTTATATAGATGTATTATTGTTATTATGCATGGCCCGGCGATATGAGGCGCTAATAACACACAAACTACAGAGCCCATAATGCAGCGCTGCAGCCTCCTTGCTGAACGCTAAGCTACCTGGGAACATTCCCGCGATCATAATTCAAGTCAAACTTGTGTTATTGCAAAGCTAGCCCATCACAACAGCGGAGAGAAAGGTTGATTGTGAAAACAGAGCCTTTTAGCACCGGTGGGAGACTGAATATATGTTTACAGACATTGCTGGTAAACCCGTGTGTCTTATTAGTGGAGCTAATGTGGCTGGACATTTACCGAGGGAGAGTTTCTGAAGAGCTGCATGATGAAGGTGTGCGACGTCAGATCAGATGAATTGCATAGTCCTTCTTTGCCATGAAAATTAACTTAATCCCACAAAAACCTTTCCACTGCGTTCCACTGCTGTCATTAAAGGACCTGCTGAGATTGTTTCAGTAATCGTCTTGTTAACTCAGGTGAGAATGTTGACGAGCACAAGGCTGGAGATCATTATGTCAGGCTGATTGGGTTAGAATGGCAGACCTGACATGTTAAAAGGAGGGTGATGCTTGAAATCATTGTTCTTCCATTGTTAACCATGGTGACCTGCAAAGAAACGCGTGCAGCCATCATTGCGTTGCATAAAAATGGCTTCACAGGCAAGGATATTGTCGCTACTAAGATTGCACCTAAATCAACAATTTATAGGATCATCAAGAACTTCAAGGAAAGAGGTTCAATTCTTGTTAAGAAGGCTTCAGGGCGTCCGAGAAAGTCCCGTAAGCGCCAGGATCGTCTCCTAAAGAGGATTCAGAAAACCCACTCATTCTGACAATTCTGACAAACCCCAAGAAGTGATTATGGCAGAATGGGTTGCTATCAGTCAGGATTTGGCCCAGGAGGTGATTGAGAGCATGCCCAGTTGAATTGCAGAGGTCCTAAAAAAGAAGGGCCAAAACTGCAAATACTGACTCTTTGCATAAATGTCATGTAATTGTCGATAAAAGCCTTTGAAACATATGTAGTGCTTGTTATTATATTTCAGTACATCACAGAAACAACTGATACAAAGATCTAAAAGCAGTTTAGCGGCAAACTTTGTGAAAACAGAAAATTTGTGTCATTCTCAACTTTTGGCCACGACTGTACACAGAATAAAATTTCAGACTTCATGCTCTGTCTTGCATCTTATAAAAGCAATGAAGGCACCGCCCATCCGCCATACTCAATGAGCATTCATGAGATTTCCTGTGATTAAGGTGTGTAGTGTGACTGACAGGTTTTACAATATCATGTTAAGTCAGCTCACTCTCATCAACTTGATGCTGTCATGGAAGAGCTATAAAAGTCCACTGAATGAACTCAATCAAACATTCAAAAGGAAAACATTGTTTTTGTGCACTGGCACAAGCAACTATGCCACCTAGCTATGACATATTATTCTTTGCTTTCAGGAGTGCCTTTCCTAATATACTTTTCCAGAGCAAAAAGTACTTAACACTAAAATGGTGTTAACTGTTAAAATGCTTTTTCAGTCATTAAAGTGAATAAGAAACCAGGTGGCTAGGCACTGAATGCTACTAGGCTAACCAAGCTCCAACCAGGATATTCTAAACTCCTACTTATTACTGATTAATTTAATGCACCATTCTGACAAGTTCTCTGTTGCAGGTGCTGGCCTGGATTCTCTTTGTCCTCTCCCTGTCTTATGTCAAAGTCATCATTGGAGTGATCCTGAGGGATGAAGGCCACAGTGCCCTCGTGTGGTGTGGAGCTGTAGTGCAGCTGGGTTCAATGCTCGGTGCTCTAACCATGTTCCCACTTGTTGGTTACTATCAGCTTTTTGAGTCGGGTGATGCTTGCAACACTAAGTGTCCAACATAGACTTTAAAAGGTATCTAAGTTCAACTCTGCTGTACAGAACTCTAGTATTAATTGCATTGTTTTAGTAGAACTGCACTTATTCCAACTTGTAAGAGAGCTGGCAGGTTTTAGGTGAAAATCCACCACAGTATCACTCCTTGTTTTTACCTAAGTTGTGTTTGTAAATGTCATGTAATTTATCTGTAGTTAGTGATGTATGAAGTACACATGCACCCAGTGCTTAACAAATGTACTAGACCACCTGTCATTAAAAACAAGACAACGCAAACGATTTAAAAAAGTTTGAATTCACAGTTTTACACCCAAATCTGAACAGCCACACTGGACCTTATCTGAGATGTCAGCACATCAAGCACAATATTTAACCACTAAAACAAACATTTCTGTTCAATAATATGATTAAATGAGTATAATATGGTGTCTTACATTTGAAAAATAATAAAAATGAGCTTTATTTTTATTTATTTATTTATTTTTGTGAAACACAAAAGTCTACAAATTGACCCAATCTCTTTAATTCATTACAGAAATAAAATTATGATTTTGGTATATACCACTAATATTAAAATAGGCTGTTGTGGTATAAACCTTACACTGGATTGTGGTCTAACAAATTTGTTAAGCACTATATACATCTATAATGTCTCAGACTAGAAAAAGACCAAAACTACCATATATTACAAAACCCTATCAGTTCAAAGGTCAACGCTATTTTACTTGAAGTTTGAACATCATGCCAGATGATGATGATGTTCAACGTATACTTTACTGATTTTGCTTTATAAGACTTTATGGTACTGTTGCCTTTAAAATGTGCCTTAATTCTATCAAATGACCTGGGCATTTTGGGGGGGGGGGGGGGAAAAATTTTTTTTTTTTTTTAAAAAACCAAAT
>VUQR01006341.1:1387-18979 GCA_015108515.1 Hemichromis elongatus | reverse complement strand
GTCCAGTAGGCTGGCAGCGGGAGGACTGTACCCGTTGTTACCCGGTTGCTGTTACAGCAACCGTGTGATTGTTGTGATAATAAATGGTGCTGCGAAGCATGAAAATGCCATCGGGTCTGTCGTGGTGTTTTTTTGTTTTTTGTTGTTTTTTGTTTTGTTTTTTAGAAAAATCTTAAATAAAAAGTGCGCGCAAACCAGTAGGCAAATTCAAAGAAGTACTTTTGAGAACCTATAATAAAAAAATTACAATTAAAATTCTCAACAACAAAAACAACTGGTTAATGTCCAAATAATATGTAAGCAACTTAACAACCCCCAAAGCTCAAAGTCACTTTACGTGACAGCACAACATCTAAACAGAAGAGAGGGGAAGGGGAGCGAAGTGTGCCTGCTCTGCGCTGACACAGGAGCGGCGAGTCCGGCGACCTGGCTGTTTCATCTTTGCCGAAAGCACGGCATTGCAAACAAGAGGATAACTTAAAGCAAAGTATTGATCTCACAAGGCTAGTATCGATCCAATACAGATGCCGAGTTGGTATCGATACTATCGATATTTGGATCGATCCGCCCACCAATAATAGTAACACAATGAGAGCAAAACAGATGTGCGTGTTTGCGTGTTAACCCAAATAAACACAAAATACAGTTTCAATCAAACATTTGTGATAACTGACAATTAATCTTTTACAGCACTGTGGATGAATTTTGGCCCACTCATCCATGCAGAATTGTTATAATTTGGCCACATCGTAGGGTTTCAGAGCATGAACTGGCTTTGTAGGGTCATGTCACAGCACCTCAATTAAATTCAGGTCAGGTCTTTGAATAGGCCACTCCAAAGACTTCATTTAATGTTTCTTTCTTAAGCCATTGACAGGTGGATGCATTCTCAATCATCCAGGTAAGTAAATGTCCAAAGGTTGATATTGTTCGTCTGGACGTGGCCTTTTTAGTGGGCTGGTTTCAGTCATTATGCAAATTTACTGTTTATAAAGTTGGGGAAACCTGCAGTCAGCTGACACTGAAGTCACTTGGATGAGTGACGAAACGTTTCTCCCACTGAAAAAGCCACGTTCAGAACAGAAGCAACCTTTGGAGATAGACAGGTGGACTTCCTGGTTTTTTTTTTGGATCAATTTCCTGCTACAGAACTCAAGTGCACTTTAGCTTGAGGTCACCAACAGCTGGACGGACGTTCTCCTTCAGGATATTGTGGTAGACAACAGAATTCATAGCTCCATTTACCACAGCAAGTCTTTCAGGTCCTGAGGCAGCTAAAATAATGCTTTAATGTTGTTCTGAGTTCTTTTGTGACCTCCTGGATGAGTTGTTAAAGTGCTCTTGGAGTAATTTTGATAGGCTGGTCACTTCTGGGAAGCCTCACCACTACTCGCTTTGTGGATAATGGCTCTCTCTGTGGTTCACTGGAGTTCCAAAGCCTTACAAATGCTTTGTAACCTTTTCAAGACTGATAGATGTCAGTGACTTTGTTTCTCAGGTGATTATTTAGATCGTGGCATGATGTGCTGCTTTTTGGGCTCTTTTAGCCTGCTGCCTGTCAGACAGGTTTTACTTGAGTAATTTCTTGATTCAACAGTTCTGCCAGTAATCAGGCCTCAGTATGTTTAGTGAAACTGAATTCACCTTTCCAAAAAAAAATGCGGTAACAGTTAATTCATGAATAAACAACAGGGTAATTACTTTTCTTCACAAAGGACAGGGTAGCATTTCTCCCTTAATCAAAGAAATCATCATTTAAAAACTGTATTTTGTGTTTACTTGGGTTATCATTGTCTAATATTTAAAATTAGTTTGATTATCTGAAGCACATGATGTGTTTGTGTGACAAATATGAAAAACACCAGGAAATCAAAAGGGGGCAAACACTTTTTCACACCACTGTATATGTACCTCAGTAGCAGAGAGAGCACTCTGCATTTCAACATTTTTCCTGATATAAAATGAACACAAACCCAATTTACTTCTGTGTCTTTGATCTAGCATAACGTAGATTTCCACAAGGTTTTTTTTTTCACTGACTTTGGTCATGAGTGAGAAGCAACAGTTGCTTTTTTATTTGGGTTAAAATCATGAAACATTGAGTTTTGGTGATGGTCTTGGCTGGTTTTACATCGAACACCCAAGAATCAGATGTCAGTATGCAGATACAGATCAGATGATACCAACAGAACTGTGGTTTTACCTCGGGTTAATAGGTGCCGTGGAAATTACCACTATATACAGCATTTGTTTGATCTGTTATATTAGACTACAAGCAATTATAAAAACCAAGTATCTTTTTACCTTTCCTCTGCTAAAAACAAGTTTTTATTTATTTGTGCTGGTCATTTATTATTGGAGATTCCATAATGTTGTTAATATCTACTTTTGGGGGGGAGGAACTGAGTTACAATATCAGAGAGTTTGTCTGAGGCAATCCTTATGCTTAGTGCCTTTTTTGTTTTCTTTGAAGTACATCTTTAAAAATCACAGTGCCTCATTTAATTAGAATTTTGAATGAAAGATTTGCAATTGTATGATTTTACGGGTACTTTAACTTTATATAAAAGGTCTGTCCAGAGGGATAACTGTCAGACAAAAAATAGATGAAAGAAAAATAGGGACCAAATAAATGTCTGACACTTCCCCACCCAAAGCAGGCAGAAGAAAAATTGAATCCATTTTGATTGAAGCTCAATTTTATAGTTAACCAGTCAAGCAGGACGGTAGCTCAGAGATGTAGGTGGACACAGTACACCTCAGCTTGCCATGCACAAAACAAACATGCACACCCCCTCCTCCGGTACACGTGTGTCTTTATTCAGGCCTCCTCCCTGTAGACATCCGTGCTCGTGGACCATGGGGACAAGACCTGAGCGCTCCTAAATGTTGTTTTTCTCCACATTACTGTCAAGGTACCCACTAGTGACTGATGATGGATTACACTTCAGCTAGCGCTCAGGGTTTTCCCCGAGCCTGCAACTTACTCCAACTATGTGCACACGTCGCCCTCACCGCTACGCTTACCGTGGCGAGCACTGCTCAGGGAATATCGCAAAGGACCTTTCTGCTCCTTTCTCCTTGAGTTCGCCGGGCAGCTGTTTCACAGGAAATGCACAGGGGGTGATGAGGCATGTGCCCTTGTTTAAAGGATGTTTTGGTTATATAAGAGATTTTCCCTTTTCTTTTTTCTTCATTTGCTGCATCTTCATTTGTCTCTCTGTGTGAGTGGAACTGCACTTACTGCAATTTGGTCTAGTGCCACTCAGGGAGGCTGTGGAGCTAACTGTGATTCACTGCACCACGCAAACCTACAATTTTAATGCGATAAGTAGAATTCCAGACCTTTTTTGGAGTCAGAGATAAGCCTTTTGGGTTTGGGTAAAAGCCCAGGCAATGCTCATTTGAAGAAGGAACTGATTGCTGTTTCATTCAGAGGTGATGAAAACCACTTTACTCTCCACCATGTGAACAAAATCAGGTGAAGCAGACAAACTTGTATCTCTATTTCCATTAAGTCCAAACCTCTTGAAAGATCTGTGTTTACTCTTCCTATCACTACGAGGGTTTTTTTTGGGGGGGGGGGGTATTTTTACACTTCAGCCACTCATTATCTGATCTAATGGTGTGTCATTAATCATCGTGGCTCATGAGTGAATAGCAGGATGCTGTGTGTTGAAGGATAATTAGCACTGAGGGCAAGAATAGAAAATCCCACTTTGGACCGTTTTATGCCAGTGTATTATTTTGCATTCGCTATGATGTTTACATCCCACGTTTCCCTGTACACTTGGCTGGCCTCGTAGACGTGCCCCTGCTCTAAGATCCTGGGGTGAAGCAAACTCAATTAAGTGCAAAAGTGGAGGGGAAAAAAAACGGCTCTGCTGAAAACACATTCACCATTCAAACCGTCAAAATGAAGCCCCAGAATCCTACACATCCAATGAAAAAAAAAAAGTGGCTGATTAAGGTTGTGGATAATGACGTTAATAGTGTTATCAAATTATATGCTGTAGATTTTAATACACTGTTCATTTAATTGCATTCCCCTATCAAATATGGAAGGCTCAGTAATTAGATTATATTACCGAGTGTGAATAATGTCGAAGATTATGTTGCAGATTACAGTTTCAATCAGGTAATCAGTGATCTGTAACAGACTACATTTAGAAAAACAGCATCCCCGGCCTTGGCTGTAGCTACTGCCTATCCTTTACTCCATCAGGAATTATGCAAATTTCAGGCAATTAAGGGGCTCCATGTCATTCTGTCTCTGCTCCTCCATATTCTTGTTGTTTTTCAAACCCCATCGTGACTTTTGTCAAGCATCTGTATGAGAGTGTCAGGAGCAAAGACGCTTAAAATGGGGAAAATATTCATAACCTTTTCATTGCTTCCACACACAAGTGCTTACACCCATTTTGTTCACCCAAGAAAAAAGAAAAAAAAAACCTCCACACGCGTCACCATGTGCACACAGTCTGGCAAAACATTTGCAAAACACCGCCCACACATACTAAACTTTTGCAAGTTCGGGGTTGCATCAAGGTCGTTTAGCTCCCGACTTCGCTCATTGAAACGTGGCTAAATTATTTACCACCGTGCGCTCTGTGTTGGGGGGGATGAGGTGAAACCTGTCAGTTACTCAAATAAGTTATTTATTTTCCTTTCTGAAAGCTTGAGGTGCATTTTATCATCCAGATAACCAATTTTCTGTGAAGTACAACTGTTTTTTGTTTCAAAAGTTGTCCCAGTTTTTGTTTTTATTTTTTGCAAAATTGATCTTCTTGCTGCTATTACCGGTCTTTCCACTATTTCATTTTTCATCTGTTGGTGAAGTGTATTGAATTTGCAGTGTGGTTTGTTTTCTACAGTTTGCTTAAATATCACCTTTTTCTCTCTCTCTGTGCTGCTTCACTTGCTACATTCATATTGCATTACCCGTTTTTCCAATTAAAAAAAAATCTTCTTTTCAGCTTTGTTTTTTTGTAGATCGCCAGTGAACATCAAGTACATCCCTCAAAACCATTGTGCATGTGTTTTTACATTTTTAAAAAATGTCCTTGTTTTTGTGTTTTTTTAAACGCGCAGGGTTATATTCATGTCAGATGCATCACTTTTTCTTTATTCCAGGTGTTTGTCCTCGCACCAGGCGTTTGGTGGTGGTGGTTAGGTAGAGATGGGAGTTCATCTTCTCACTCTTCTTGTCTTTAATCATCCATCCAAAGTATTTTTATTTTTTTCATCCTTGACACACTTTTCTGTCCTTGTCAAATGTCTGCTGAACTCTCCTGAGCTTTTGTGTCTCCCGCTCAGACCCTCCAACGGTGGAGCCTGTTTTCATGGAGATGCGTCAGGGTCTTGGAAAGTCCGTGACAATGAAATGCAGAGTGGTGCGAGCCCACCCCTCCCGTGTGTTGCGCTTCGAGTGGCTTCTCTCTAACCGGCTGCTCCACGCTGGAGCTTTTGACCCCCAGCGAGATGAGACAGAGTACACCATCCGCAGCCTAAATCGTGATGGCTGGGGCGAGTACACCTGTAATGTCATCAATGAGGCTGGAGCAGGAAAATGCACTTTCCAGGTTACAGGTAAAAGAAAAAAAAGCGCTTTCCATTTTATTTGATATTCCCTGTTTTTTTCTTCTTGAATCTGTTTCTGCTTGGTTTCGTTACGCTTCCTCTTTCTGTTAGCTTTTCTACATTTGTCCAACACATGGTGAACAAAAAATGAATCGTCACTGTGTCTCTTATTGTTCGTACAGTTCCAGTACAAAATGTACACGTCATACTTACCTGTGCAATACATACTTTTGCAGGGTAGTATTGTCTCAAGATGAACATGTTAAAAAATCACTTTTTTGAAATGACATTTGCAACATTTGGCTGTGATGAATTTAACTGAAATTTTCATATTAGCTGCTTCCATTCACAGTCCAACCAGAATCTGACAAATGTAAAATAGAAATTTCAGGGAAATAAATAGTGCCGTAGTTGTTGCTGGCAACTTCTATATATAACTAGAATACAACTAGTTAGTAAGCAGTTGGAGTGCAGTTTGGAGACAGGTTCCTTCCCACCAGGCAACCTGTGAAAGTATGTTGTGACTAAAAATTCAATGCAATCTGTGGTCAATCTCCACCAGTTGCATGGAGAGATGCCATGTTTTTAGTTTAATGTGATTGAGAAATAACATGGCATCACACTTAATTTAGAAGCCATGGGTAAAAATTCTTGGTGGTCTTTTGTTTCCATTTTAGTCAAAGTGGCAGCTATTGAGTGTGAGGAGTGTGGTGTTTTTAACAGACAAAATTTTGAGTGTTTTTTTTCTCTTCCCAGCGTGTAGTCACACTTAAATAGTAAGCAGGAGTATGCAATGTGAGAAACAGGACAAGTCTTTTTCAAAACGAAGGCCCTTCACTTCACACAGAGGTAGACTTTTATTTCAGCTGAATAACCACTATTGCCAGCAGATTGCATCAACTGTAGCTGGATAGCCACAGCTACTTTAGCTTCCCGACATGTGTGAAAATGCTGGATGTCATTTTAATATTCCAGGCAAATATAGGCTACATATGCTAAATGGCTGAAGCTTTCAGCGTGCAAGATTAATGCTTTTTGTTGCGATTTCAAAGAGTATGTTTCAATTTTATGTAAAAGTTGTATGTAAAACTTAAAGGTATTTTTTAAGCTGCAGAAAGAACCAAACTACGAAGCTAAAACCTACAGGAATTAACAGGCTACACACTAAGGAGGAGCACAGCAATGGTACACAGTTACTGTGACAAAGACAATAAAGAGCCAGGGCTGTATATTCTCACAAACAGACACCGAGGGCCAATCAAGGGAAGTGAATACAGCTGTGTAAATCCAGACACAGGTGTACAGAATCAAGACAATCAACAGATAGGAAGTATAATTCAAAACAAGGCAAGAGAGCGAGTAACAAAAAACAGACAAACAGTAAACTCAGTCAACAATATGCACAGAACACTGCAGAGGCTACAAGTGTAAACCAATACAAGGAAAACACAAGTAATGAAAGGTAAACAACAATCTCTGTAAATGTTAACCAATAGCTATCATTCTAAACAAATTCTAAACAATTTAGCGCCCAGCTATCTATCCGAACTATCCCAATTGAGCACTAAGATCTTCCAATCAGATGATCCTAACACAACTAAGGTCTCGTCTGAAGTCGAGAGGTGATCGGGCTTTTGCAACCGTAGCACCTCGACTCTGGAATTACCTTCCTGCTCATATTCGTACCTCAGAGTCTATCCAGTCCTTTAAATTGTGTCTCAAAACTTCTTTTTTTTTTTCTTTGGCTTTTGATTCAAACTAGTTGGCTATTACCAGGCTTCTTGTGCTGTCACCTGTATTGTTTCTTGCCCTGTTCCTTCTTCACTCTTTTGTTCTAATTGTCTCGTGCTATTGCTCTGTCTGGTCAACTCCGTTGTTATTAATATGTGCTATAGAAATGCGTTTTTGATTTGAGTTGATTTTGATTCAAAATTTTTAAAAAAAACAAAATACTGGAATAATTACAGAAACAAACAGGAATCAAAGCACAATCTGACAATAGTCAAAAACAAGGAGCAATAATAAAGCCCAACCAATAGTAGCAAATTATAAACAACTCAAACAACTGGATTTCAGTTTTCAAATTATAAATGACTCTGAATCCTACACTACTGCAGTTTAAATGATGATGCTGAGCGAAAGACTTACCTTATCTGAAGCAGGAGGATGTAGCTGACATTAAGCTACTCCTTGCACACTGTAGAGGAATGTTACAGTACACCTGCCAGAAGTATTCACTCAGTGACAACCCGCTCTTATTCCATAGGGTTTGATATGATGTCACTCCACCCTTATGTCGCTATAACACCTTCATCTGTCTGGAAAGGCTTTCAACATACTTTAGGAGCGTGTTTTTAACCATTATTCCAGAAGCACATTTGTGAGGTCAGACACCAGACTCTGATAATGGATCAAAAGGCCTGGCTCGCAGTCTCCACTCTAATTCATCCCAAAGGTTGTTTATCAGGTTGAGTTCAGGACTCTGTGCAGGCCAGTCAAGTTCTTCCACACCAAACCTGCTTAACTATGTCTTTAAGGACCTTTCTTTGTGCACTGGTGTTCATTCATTTTTTAAACAGGAAGGGGTAAGCAGGGAAATTTTACCTGTAGCCATGCAGGAACAACTGAATTCAATTATTTAAATAGGTGAATGAATACTTTTGGAACTATTGTATAGTATTACATTGTAGTTAGCCGGTAAAGTTGGTTCATTCTTGTGGCTAAAAAGAACAAGATTATTGCCCAGCTCTTTACCCAAGAAATTGTTTTCTTACTAACAGACCTCCTGCAGACTGTTTCAACATGTAGAGAAACATAAAGATACACAGACAAATGAACAGCGCTATAGTTGCTAAGCTAAGAGCGATTCAAGCATAAATTGGGGTTTTTGTTTGTTTCTTTTGGGGTTTTTTTCTTTTGTTTCTTTTTTTTACTGGACATTTATTGTGCTTACTTCCACTCTTTCTCTCTCACAGATATATAATTCCATACTGGTATTAGTGCTATAAGCCTGGCTGTCACTGTGTTTGATCCAGATAGCTGCATTTAATAGCAGTTATTTAGCCCTTATTCTTTTACCATACGTTGACATGTCAATAAAAGATTTTTTTTAGTACGCTATTCAATTGATAATTAAAGGGTTGTTTTGACAGTTGCAATTGGCTGAACAAAAAGCTTAGCAGTCTTTGTCTCATGTTGTTTTGGGTTATGTGTCTGCCTCTTTATATGATAGACAATTTATAGAAGATTGAAGGGAAAGATAAATCATAGATTGCCAATCTAAATTAGACATGTCCATTATATCAGGTCTTTCTTTTACCTTCTTTCTTCTGTTTTTGTTACATTTTTCCCTTCATTGTGAGCTCCAAATGATCGTCTCCCAGTCTTTTGTTATGACAGGACGAAATTAGTTTGGCTACACTGAGAGTCCGCAGGAACTTGGGCCAAGGTTTCAATCTCCTAGACCTCCTATTAGAGACAGGAGCTGCAGGGTCACAGGAGCAGTATTTGTCACTTTGATCCTCCAGCACTTAGGTCGCTCTTCTCTTTGATAGTGCCTATTTCTCTCTATCTCTTTCTGCGTTCTAATCATACCTTGGCTGCACTTGATTTTTTTTTTTATAGCCTTTAGTTCTGTCTGTGTCCATTTTCTTTTCCACATTCTTCATCTTTCTCATTTTCAAACCCCACTCTCTCATCCTCCTTCTTTCCAGCTTGACCACCCCCGCATCCCCAACCCCAGAGAGACAGAAGCAGATAGTTCCCCTCCAGCCATTTGTTTTTCTCAGCAAGGCTGGGGTTTTGCCTTCTATTGCTCATGCTCCCTCCCTCTTCCTACTTCTACTCCCTTTCATCCTCTATCCCTCCTTCCCTCCCTCGCCCTCTATTGCTCCATTCCTCCCGCCCAGTGCTCCAGATTCCCACCATCTGGACTCAGTGGTTGCCAAAGGTATGGAGGCTCTTTTAGTAACCCCCTGAGTACAAGAGTATGGTGCAGAAAATCCACTTTGGTTCATTGCATCATCTATGAAACCTGCCATGCCTCAGTCTGCTAATTCCAGCTCTCGATAGTTAAAATGTTTAATTTTCTTCTAAAACTAAAATGCAAAGAAATCAGGCAATGCCCTGCAGTAGAAGAAGTGCATATCAGCTTGTCTGTGACTTGTGAGACTGTTTCTTGACAAAGCTCGTGAAATATTTGGTGTAGCTCATGTAATTAGATGGCACCTTGGTTTAAACTCACTTTACCAAGACAGGTAGACAAGCCAGTAGACACTCTATGCCTGACATCTTATCAGGCTGTGCAAGCGTGTAAAAAGTACAAATTGGGAGTTTTGGCCCACAGTCCTTGGATTCCGGATTCAGTCAACATGTGAGCAGCATACATGTTACCATGCCGACAGACACATGCAAACGCACCATAGTTAGGCAGCGGGCCATTATTAGCCCATAAATTCTGTCGCCTGGAAAAGTGTATTGTGCCAAAGGAGAGTGTGTGTGCATATGCATGGATGCCCATGTGCCAAGCCATGGGGACATCTGTGGGAACAGTGAATTGGCTCTAATGGCCAAGTTGGCCATTAAATTGTGCCTGGGGAGAGACCCCTCAGAGGAATGTAATGTGTACCACTGAGCTTTGGCTCGTGCTCTCTGTCGTGGGAACCCTGAGTTGTTAGCAAATGCTCAAATCACGCTCCTCAGAATAGATAGCCAGTAAATGTTCACTGATCATAGAGATTAGATTAAAGAAGCACACGGCTCCTGTGACGTTACTGTTTGTGCGTAAAGTCCTGCTTTAAATTCTTAAACAAAGACTGTCCTCGCCATCACCATTTCATCGACATTGCTTGACAAGCCAGGGGCAGATCTGATACTCAGCTCATGCGATGCTGCATACTTATAGACCTTCGGTTTCTTTAGTCTTTTCTTTTTACCATAGGGTTGACCATAATAAACAAAATAAACATTGCTTTGTATTTATTAAGGCATGACAATAGCATTTTAGCCTATAACATCACCAGGAAAGTGTTCAGTTTGGTCACAAAGGAAATCATGATCTGTTTTCCTGCATAATTACAACCAGACTTGGTTTTGCAACCACAGAAGTCTCCACCTACTGGCCAGTTAAAGAAATGCAGATTTAAGGCATTTTTGAGCATCTTTAATATAATCTGTGGCAGTATCTGAGTAAAACGCTCACAGACTTGACATTTAGAAAAATGTTATAGCAGTTAATTCACTTATTTGATTGTTTAGAATAAGTTTAGAATTTAGAAAAAAACAGAAGGATTGTTAATGTTTTGTTTATAATAGCTTTCATAAATGCAAAACTACGGCTTCTATATATCCCATAGCTGAAACGTTCAGTAGTCCCCAGACTGTGTGTTTTATTCAAAGGCCATGCCTCCTCTAGACTCAGTCTAGAAAAAAAGGTTAGCCTGATGATTATCATTGATCATTATTTGAGTCTTTTTAGCTATAAGGGGAAAGCAGCGTGCTGCAGCATTAAGAAGGAAATCTGGGATCTTTTTAAAGCCTTCTGTGCATTTAGGCCAGGGCAATTGAGGTCTGTTACTTATTTTCAAGATTTAAGACGCATAGAAACTTTTATTTAGTCAAGGAGAAAATCTATCGAGAGCAGCATTTATTTATTATGGTCATATAATATGAAATATATGATGATAATGAAGCTTTTTACCTAAAATTTTCCAATGCTTCCTTCAGAGCCACACAAAACTTTATACAGCCAATTTCACATGCACGACTGATCTAATCTCCAAGTGTAAAATAACCGGAGAGTCTTCCAACATATGTCTAATCTCTGCACAAGCAACAAATTCTGCATAAAATTGCCCAGCACATGTGTTTTCTCTCCATTGACCAGTACAAATAATGCACACTGCAGTACTATAATTTTGTTGGATTTCAAAAATTTACAAAGAAAAAAACAAGCAGTGTTTCTCGTTTCTCTCCCGCCCTCCTGCTTAAGCCCCATTTCTGGCAGCCAGTTGTAAATTAGAAGAGAGGAACAATTAAATTCTCAGGGACAATGTTCAGATAGTCATTGTCTGCATTGTGTGAGTGTGCCTGTGAAATGAATTCAGATTCCACATAATGCTGTGCTTGTATGGTTCCAGTATCCTTTTTTTCCCCCCAGTCATTCAGTGATTGTTCCTAATGGTGTAGAAATGGTGTCCTGATAGTGCCAAAGTTAGCTGCAGTGCGATATTTAGATTTTGCTGTCATAAGGAAATGTTGTTTCCTTTGATTGTGAAACACTTACTCTCACATTTTTTTTCTGTCTGTGTTTAAGTGCATTTTCTGCATTCAGGCTATTTTCATATTTTGTTATTTGATCTATCATCTGTTTTCAGTAATGTTTATTTCATTTTTATTTATTCTGCTTTTCTTTTTGAGATGTGTCTGAAATAGGTCCCGTGGGCTTTCTCCTTAGTTACTATCTGGTGCTTTTGTGTGATATTTTTGTCTCTTTTATTTTTTATGTCTAAAAGCTAAATTGATTTTGCTTTCAAACCTGCAGTCTTCTCTGACTCAGGGATTTATAAACCTTATCGTCTTTGGTCTCCAGCACAGATTTGTGCCTTACCTTTGGTGGTTTTAAGTAACTCGCCTGCCTTTTAAAGTCTGCGCCCAGTTCACCTGGCTTGAACTGCAACCCTGCAGTACATGGAGGATGGGTCTGAATAGTTCATGCAGCTCAAGGAGACATGCTGACACTGATGGATCCTGTTGGTCATAATGCCTAACAGTATATAGTCAGAGTGAAAAGCATCTGAATAATGTTATCTGTGATCAGACTGAAAGTCTGTCAGGCTTGAAGGACAGATGCAGTCTGTTCTGTTTTTTGTTTTTTTTCTGCTTTCTTTATTTTTGCATTTTCTGGCCTATTTTTGTAGTTCTGCTTCTTTTATATCAGCACAATATCTCAACATTAGTCACTGTAGAGCAGTCTTCAGTTTACACGGACCGAGAAGGATGAAATCGGAAGTCTGAGTGCTTTTTAATATCAGCAGCGATTAAAAAGTGTATCCTTTTTTGTATTGAACTGATTAGTCGAGGAGGAAGGAAGCCTGTAAATGTAGGTATGACTCATTGCGAGTTCTGTGCTGTTTCCCTTAAGGAAAAAAAAGACACAAAGAGATTTCAGTCGCGTTCCCACAAGGGCACCACGTGATAATCACAGTCCTATAACGCCGTTCCCATATTGTCTGTTAGCAGCTCCTGCTTTGGTGTTGTTTGTTTGTCTCGGCCAGCTGTGCGTCCATATGTAAGCATACTTCCTGCCAAATATAAAGAAAAGCAAAAAAAAAAAGAAGCCCAGAACCGTATAGCAACTGCTTAGCATATGATAGCTCAGACTGTACTCCTGAAGATGAAAACATGTTCATAAACCCTTAAAAAGTAAAAAGGAAGTCTGCAAACAAGGTCAACTTCTTGCCTGAAGGCTTTCACTGAGCTGTATGAATCATTGCATTGGTTATGCTGTTATAAACAGGATTTTAAAAAATCAATTAAGCCCTCTGTACTTTATGTTTGATGTCTCCCACCCAGGGTTATCTGTTTCAGGCTGTGTAAGTGGGTTAGGTAACGTGCTTCACCACACATAACATATTATTAGGAGCAAAGACCATGTTGCTTCATTACACTGTATATTTGAATAAAAGGCAATAATTTGTCAAGCGAGTCTGTGATATTTGTCTCTAAGAAATGCACTTTAAGAAAAAATCTCCCAAAATAAGATCAATTAATGCAGCGCATTAATATAAAGACTTCCGTGTCAAACTTCTAAGAAAAGTATGAAAACAGTCGTTTCATGTTTTGTTTTTTTGTTTTTGGGGGGGTTTTTTCTGAGGCGGGGTCTGTGTGGAAATCTTTAAGCTAATTTACTGATCCAGACAACAATGTGAGTGAGTTTAATTAACATTCCCTGCCTGCTCTCTACTGCAAATTGCAGCCCTTTTCTTTTTCCTTATCGGCTTTACTGTACTCTATATGCTGCATGACTAAGTCTGACATTATCTGCCAGGCGGGTTTATGTAACATTAGCTGTACAATATGCTGTAAACACAGCTGGCTCTATACAGCAAAACAGTGCCAAGCAAAGTGCAGACGGTAATTATCCTTGTGTTTTTATTTATTTATTTATTTTAGTCGGGAAATGTGTTTTGCTGGTTTCATTAGCATCTCAGCGAGACACGGAGGCAGTTTGTGAGATAGTGTCATCCGTTATAACAGACAGGTTTACCTTTGCAGTAGACTGCTGATGAACTTTTCAGCCATATTCGAAAGCTCAACATAAAACAGATAAAACGTAGAGAAAAAAAAAAGTTGCATAATTATCTCTCTCTCTACTTGTCTGCACTATTTTCCCGCTTTGTTTTATCAGGCTGATGAATGTGCATTGTTTTCCTCGCGATCAGAATATTGCATTTTAAATAGCTTTATCCATGAAAAAGGCCAAGTGATCTGTAGTATGCTGCCTAGAGCACCATTAGCCTGATTTATTATCTAGAACAAAAGAACCAGACATACTGCTTGTGCCGCGCTGATTTTGGCTTTTTATACTGGACGATTATGAGAATTGATCGAACCGGTCAGACGATGAATGAAACCTTGCCTCGCCTTACATGTGCGGTTTCCCCACTTCTGGTTTCGATTTGAGTGATTAAATCCTAAGTGAATGTGTTTAAACCTCAGCTCGCACGCAGTGCAATCAAACAAATGATAAAATTGTTCTGTAAATGATCTTAACCTTTTTTTTCTTAAACATCCAGAAGTGTCGGTAGATTTTATTTGAGGACAGTATGTGCAGCTACTTGTTGCTATTTTGTGAGAACTGATGCTGAAGATTGTGCAGCTGTGAGTGAACAATGGCTTTCATTTGGTCTCACTGCAACTTTGGTTAGTACTAGAAATATTCTGCAAACCTTTAAGGGCAAATTTCTTTCGAACGGGACGATATAAAAAGTTAATTTGATGGTTTCAAGTTACCTGCTGTTTAGCAGGAAAACCCTGTTATTAAGCACATGACTATTAAGCTGCACGTAAACAGCATTTGGTGAAGAACTGGTGTATGTAGGTGACATTATAACAAAATGCCACCCAGTGCAACAGTATGCTTCAGTGTTTTCTAATTTAGAGCAATCAGCTGTCAAGTTTCTTCTAGTTTCTGATGAACCAGTATCTTACTGGATGAAGGGACACCCCCCACATACACACACACACACACAACTCCCCTTACTATGTATCCTCCCAGGAGTATAATCATCATTTTCAAAATCAAAAGAAACCAAGTGGATCAAGGGTCTGTCACACTAAGGAGGCCACAGGGAAGGACTCGGGAGCAAATAATGCTATTATAATTCGTCATTGACATAAACTAACTTGACAGGTTTATCCAATTGCCTGACATTCATAAACTGCTTGCTAAATCTTCACACAGGTTCATCAAATCCCAGCGCCGCTTTTGTTTGAGCTAACAATGGCAGCTCTGCTGTCTTTTCCATGGTTATTAAAAATCATCTGCCTTGGGTATTGTCATCCCTCAATAAACAAGCCCGAGAAGCAGAGGGACAAACACAACAACATGTCATTGAGGTGAATTACTATTCTTTGCCTGGAAGGTCATCCTGTAAGCTTGTTTCTGGATCTTGATTAAAATGCAGCGTTCTGCCAGTTTCCTCTCAAGCTGCTAGAAATCAGCTTTCCTACTGTGACCAGAAAGCTGAAAAGTTGATAGATTCATTTAGTTTGTGCCACATGTGGGCAGAAAATTAATTCTCACAAAGTTAAATTTGTTATTAGAAGAAAAGGCTGGTGATGATCACTCGATCCAGGAGTAGGAAATTATTTTTGTGTTTGGAGCGTTGTAGGATTTGCAACGGCGTGGGGCAGACACGTAATCTAACATTAAACATTACCAGCTTGTGTCCATGACAACAACAATACTACTGTATGATATACATAAGAGAACTGCCACTGCACATCTTTGTTATCCTGCGTCAATGACCTTTGGCTTAAAAGAAGTCCAAGGGCCAGATTTGCTAAACAGGCAAAAATAATAGGTTTTCGGATGGGAGTGGAAAGTTGTGCAGGTGATTTGTTAACAATGCATTCATTTATAGACTGCAAAGCCGCCAGCTCATCTCAGTAATTACCGACGCAATCTACCAAGAGCAGCTCAAATTAGTAGGGCAAAAATGAGCATCAAATACATATTAATTCTTCTTCTGCTGCCTCTTGTTGATTTGAATTGCTGTGCTGTTTTCAGACAGAAACATATGCATAAAAGCTGCACTTACTGCGCTATCTTTGTTAGTACGTTGCTCGGGTCCTCAAACACCCTTATCAGGTCTGCTCATTTCTGACCTGCTAATTTGAGCTGCTCTTTGTAGAATGCCGTTCATTACTGAAACAAACCGTCTATTTGTTTAAAAATTAGCACATTACCTCATTAAACCTAAAAGAATACACATTCAGCTACAAAGTAGCATTTCAGTGAGATATATGAACTTAAAACTGGAGAATTTTCACTCATTCCATTGGCAGATTTTTTCACTTAATACAAGATATTTTATGCTTGAAATAAGTGCAAAAATCTGCCAATGGAATGAGTGAAAATTCTCCAGTTTTAAGTTCATCTCACTGAAATGCTACTTTGTAGCTAAATGTGTCTTCTTTTAGGTTTAATGAGATTTTTGACTAGAAATAAGATAAATATACTTGGTAAGATTTTTAATTTTTGCAGTGTTGTTAGATTTTTTGGGAGGGGTTGGCACCCACAGAAATAGGAATTTTGTACACTTAAAAATTGAATTAGTTCCCAGAACTGAAAAAAATGCCAACTCACAATGCCTTAAGAAACACCAAGTTAAGGCAATTTATGTATTGTGATATTTGCACGTGATTTGGACGCACCCTTGATTCACAGAGGTTGATGTCTCGTTATCACAATGTGTGTTTTGTGATAAATATGGTCTTTATTTTTCATGATTTCTCTCTCTAGGGAAAGCCTACCCCCCGGAGTTCTACTATGATACCTACAACCCTCTGTGGCAGAACAGACCAAGGGTCTATGGCTTCAAGCTACAGTGGACCCAGATGAACCCAACTGAAGTGGACCGTATTGTTGCCTACAGACTAGGCATCAGACAGGTAGGACTGCCATGAGGTGCCTGCTCATATGCATTCCTATTGTTAGAGATATTCAGTCCTCTATTCTCTGTGAGCTCCTATGAGCCAGGACATGAGTTTTACACTCATGAAATGTTGGCATCTGACACAGTAACCTGTCATTGGTATCGGTCAGCCTCTTTCCAACCCTTCATACATTAATTAGAGTCATCCCAGGTGACAGGCATGTAAAAGCCCTTCTTATTGCCAAATTAAACACGCAATGGAAGCATTTACACAACGTGCTCGCGCTTGCGTGTTGTATTCGATTGATAGAGCCAAACCTTATATCTGTCTTATTGTGCAGTTTTTGAGGATGTGAATGAGCCTTCGTCGCCTGGGCAGGAAACACTGAGAACCTGTCAGGGGCAGTCAGCTCAACATGGTCTGTGGCTTCCACGAATTGTTTCTGTTTTTGCTTTCCATCAGAAGAGGCAAAGGGGTCCCCACAGCTAGAAGTAGCGAGCATAGCTCCTGCTTTTTGTATTCTTTTTTTCCTGCCTCTCAAGTAAACTCCACACATGACAGGAAGGCGGCAATGATGGATGGCGTGGTTACATTTTATGTTTTGGCAATCAATGTGCACCTTCCACTCTCTGCTCTTCTTTCTTTATCTTGCCCCCACCCTCCTCCACCCCCCATGGCGATGCACATCTGATCTTGCTTTTTTTCCTCTCTTTTATTTTTTTTTTTAAATCAGAGCAGCAGGTGCAGCAGCACACTTAGAAACATTTTGAAATGTTGAACTTGCTCGATTGATGCCACAGAATTTGACGTTGCCTTTGCTGCATAGAGGCGCCATCTGCAACCATCTTAATA